>JZKD02S0189833.1:287330-303821 GCA_000966675.3 Picea glauca | reverse complement strand
TTTAGGAGTGATAATTCCAGCCAATGCATTACATGATATCATGGGAGTCAACTCTTCAGACAAAATTGCTTCTACATTTTTATCTTTTGGGTGGCATGTTGGCCAAGTATCACTTTTGAACCTTGATTTTGAGCTAGTTTTGCTAAACAATATTTCTTCTATTGTATATCCAAAGTTTCGGCCCTTATGGGTATGAAACTTTCTTTTTTGTAGTTCTATGATATTTCTTCTCTACAATGACATAGGTCTGATCAAAATTGGATGTGCCAAGTGGAATTTACAGTAACTTCCCCACAACTTGCTGATTTTTGTCCTTTCGAGGAGATATCACTTGTATAGTGGGCCCCACACACAATAATTGATATACAATTATGAAACTCATACTATAAATACTATAGACTATCCACTATCTAATGCAACAAGTCTCACTCAATTTGGATACTTTAGGAAGAAGTTATGATTTTTTTACCTGGAACACCTTCTTGAGACTAGTCAAATACCCTATCGTCCACAGGGTGTATCTAAAAATGTAAGATGAACCATAATCTAAATTTTTTACCACAACTAACTTACTAATGTATTTGAATATAATCTTACGTTCATGGTATGAAACATTACATAAAACAATCTATAGCGAAAATGCCACAATGACTCATTTCAGGATGATTCCAGAACCCTATCTTGCACAGGATGTATCTCTGAAATTATAACGCCTCAGGAGATGAAATTATAACTCCTCAATAGATGAAATTTTAACCCAACGTACCTTGATCCATCTACTAAATATCCTTCAAGTTGTTCCTTCTGAAACATTGTAGAAAAACAGTTATAGCAAAAATTCCAAGGTGTCGCAGATGTAGCAGTGAAACCCCAAGACGTTGAGCTCTCAAACCATATGTTAAGAAACAAATATCAATATAGCATAGAAAGAACCTCAAAATAAGTACTCAACGCCTTGAAAAAGAGAGATATTCATATAATAATCCTCTTTGAGGGGGCAACCTCCTTATGCCCACATAAATATACAATTCCAAGATGATTCAAAATGAAAATGTCTCCTTGGTATATATAGGAGACTAGGAGGTATAATTACAACAATTGAAATAAAGCCAACATAAATAAAATAACATTACTAATGTAATATGCCCCAATTAAGGGGTAATGAGCCACTATTTAGGGCTTAACATGTATCCATATATTAGCATTTCCCAGACTTAGCCAAAATCTTCCCAAGAGAAATTTGTCCCGATTTTTTCATCGAGCAATCTTCCTCAAGGAAACACAAGTCCTCTTGGAGTGGAGTGACTTGGCTACTTGAGGGATCTCCTCCTCTTCAACTTCCTTGGAATCATAGTTCTCTCCTTGTCTCCAAGTTATTTCCAAACTTCTTCCTTTATTGAGAAACTTTGTTCTCTTATATGCTCTCCCAGGGTCAACATCATGAACCATCACATTCGTTAGGGGTGTTATACATCTTTACAAACCCATGCCTAAATGAATCTTAGTTCCCATTTATGGACCTAATATCCTAAACGATCCCATGAACTCATCAACCATTGTTCCCCTTGGGTTTGGTGCACCCCTCACATCGGCATGCCCCATCCATATAACTAACTCATCGTCTTCGATGCACATGCCCCTTCCTGAGTCAAGCCAAATTTCCTAAGTTCACTCCAAATTCCTTAGCTAATTTTCCCTTCGTTCTTGGAGTGACCAAGTATTTCCATAAACTCTTCATCACACCATATTTCATTTGACTTGCGTCACAAGGAACCTTGGGTGGAGTCATCCCTTTTCATTTCTCATGCCCAAGGAACCCCAACTCCCCACTATATGAAGATGTTTGTTTCTTCATTCGTACTAATCATCTTACCTGCCTGATTCCTACTGTGGTGGAAGTGCACACCCAAGCTAATTTCCCAAGGCATTACAATAAGGATGTTAAATGGTCAATGTTGTGGTGTTTACTAGGTCAAGATTTACATATGTTGTAATGCACTCCACAAACTAAGACAAATAGTTATAAAACATTATACATTCATAATTAACATATTTATTACAATATTAATATTTTTTATATAAAAACATGAAGTCGCATATCTTATTATATGTCCTACCCTATTATATATATAGTAATAAGTTTTTTCTTGACTTTATATTAATTTAATTTTGACTTAAAATATATGTGCCAAATTTAATGTCAAAGATAAGAAGTAAATAATATATATTTTTAATATAATTAAAAAATCATTTTTGTAAAATTTGATTGGCTAAAATATTTAGAGTCTTATTACAACCTTCACATGGTTTGAAGTTTAAAACTAATTAGACCTATCCTCTTATTAATACAAATGTGTCTCGTCTTCACACTCCTTGCTACTAAAAACTGAACTCTGGACGACATGTATCAATCTCGTTCATAATCAGCAATGATCGATGCATTAGTACTTGCACTCTCTGAAAAGTAACATAAAAATTGTTTTCCTACATAACTGAGACTAAGAAAAAGTTCTTAAGTCCTAGTACATAAATAACATCATGGGAATCAATTGAACCTACTAAATCAATCTGGAAAGAAATAATCCCCTCACATTTCATTGCATACCTAGAATGATTACCAAAATCCACATGGATCCTTGAGTCCTTATCCATCAAAATGTTGAATAAATTCCATGATTTTCTCATATGACAAAATGAACCACTATACAAGTAATACAAACTCCTGAGTGTTGTCCTAGTAGAAAGGAAAGAAACAGGTGATAAATCCTTTCCAAAATTTGGTGCAAACGCATCTAGTTGTGTCTTTGTTTATGTTTCTTCCTACATATTTCCTCTTCCCTTGTTTTTATCCGGACACTAAGATGCATAATTTCCATTCTTATGACATGTGAAGCACTTGATGTTACTCAAGTCCTTCTTCTTCATTGGGTGTGATGTTCCTCCATCACTGTTATCTTTCTTGTTGGAACCCTTTCCTTTTCTCTTCCTTGTCTTACTGATGAGGGCCAAGTTCTCATAACTACTTCTATGCTTGCTACATTTAGACTCCTCCCAAGTCTATTCTCAAACACAATCATCCTAAAGCCTTTACCAATTAGGGAATTTTTCCTGAGTGAATACTCTCTTGACAGATGATTCCCAAGAATTGTGAAAACCATTCAATGCCACATTAACAAGTTATACGTCATCCAATATCTCTATTATGGCTGCAATATAATTTCTTACCTAATTTATCCTCATGAGGTAGCTGGTAACATTTCCATATATAGACATATGCATGTAGTTCTGAGTTTATTCTTAATACCATCTTCCTATTCATGTTATGGCTCTAGAATAATCCTAACAGAGAATGAAAAATATCCTTGGACGTATTCTTCTTGGATAAGTGAGGAATTATATGATCCTTAAATGGATCCAATATTAACAACTAGCCTTTTATCTCCTTCTTTTGGTGAACTCCCAAATCTTGCATATCTGTTCGTGGAAGAACTAATTTGTCTACTATCTCCCAAAGATCATATTGCTTCAAAGCCAAAGTAACTCTTTATTTCCAGTATAGGAAATTATATGTTCCATCCAATCTATATTCAACTCTCATACTTATTGTTTCCATCCCTTAGATCTAATAATATTCCCTGGAAATGATCTGTTGCTGAAACTACCGCTCTATGATCCTATATGTCCCTACCACTACTGAAACCCACATATGTATGCTAATTCATTTAAGAAAACCTGCATATGTAAACTAATTCCTTTAAAAAAACCCACATATGTACACACATGTTTCTACTGCACCCTTCTTACAACTTTGTATGATTGTAAAAAACAAGTTCTACCTCTGTACGATCATTTCCCTAAAATCCAACCCTTTATTTCTTACTAGTGGTTATAGATCTATCGAGATATCCTTGCATATATGATAGATCTGCTTCTAGATAATATGGATCTGAATTATGGCTTCCTTAGAGTGAGATCTCTCATACCATGTTGAATTTCCTAATATTGACACCTATGTATCTTGCTATCTAGTGATTTCCTCTTCTCCAAATAAAATTAGTAGCTCAAAAACAAAATACACTTGTTGGAATAATCAACTCAATTAAATAGTGGAAGAAATACTGGAAAACCAAATCACCTACACAATAGACAAAGACATTTTTCCCATCAACTAAGCTCATCACTCAAATAACTTCAATGCTTACAAGGGCTCCCTCGCTGGGAAAATGGTCCATAGAGAAAATACATAAAGATGTGGACAACACTTGCAAACCTTAACAACTCTTCATATGTTGTATGACTCTGAACTTTTGCATTTTTCGAGATGCATGAACCTTTCCTTAAGAAAACCCTTATATAAATTATTTTCTCCATTGAAACGCATGTACATTCACACAAACAATGTGTTGAAAACCTTGTACAATGTGACCTTGCTGCTATGGCTCGTGAAATCATTGCAGTTGCCCCTGTTCTCTCTTCTCTGTGACCTCTACTGATCTCTAGATGAAATTCCTTCTCCACCTATCCAAAATATCCTTGATAAAAATTCCTTCTCTTCTCCTACTACAAGGAAAATACCCTCTAGCAGAGGTTATAGAGGAGGTTTTTAATGTCACAAAATTGGGAAAATTTGTCAAAAAAACCTCTGCAAAAAAAATTGTTTTTGGTAGCAGATGTTTTTGCGAAGATTATAACAAAACTTCATTATAACTAAAAAAAAGTTGGGGGGGGGAGGTTGTAGCAGATGTTTTTCAAGTCGGTGCACTAAAGGGTCTATATGCACCAATGTGTTCTCAAACATAAAGCATTGATGCCTACATTACACCAAAATCACGAGGCCAGTCCTAAAATATTGGGGCATCAATGTGTTTATACAAAATAATGTACTAGTGGTTTAATAAAAACAACACACTGGTGGAATATATGACACCAAGAGCCAATGTGTTCTTAACTTAAATCACCAGTGATTTACATTACAAGAAAGTGTTGGGGTTGTCCAAAACATATTGGGGCACCAGTTCTCTCATAAGTAATAATGCATTGGTGCCTTAATAAGAATAAGGCACCGGGTGAATTTATGATACCATCACTAGTGAGTTAAAAAACAAACTCTACCGGTGCATGATATTCAGAATGCATCGGGGAAAAAGTGAGATACAAAAGCACTCAATGTGTTTATTAATTAAACACATCGATAAAGGTTTTTTATTATTATAATTGTTGGTTAAAATAGTATTAAGGTCGGTGTTGGTTCCTTGTATATCAGCACTGGTTCGAATTTAATTATGTCACCAGTGAATTGTATCTTGAAACGCACTGGTGTTTTTTATCACTAAACACATCGGTTGTCATTTTCTCCTTTTATAAACATTGACCTGTGACAATGCACAATTATTTTTATATTTTAATTCCATTGTTCATAAAAAAATTGACATATATCTTCTAATAGTATTCATATAAATTAAAATTTGATTAGTGAATTTGGATATAATGTTTGGATTAATTTTTTATACCATTATAATTCACATATCTTCATTATAATATTTAATCATCCATATATTTAATCAACGATGTAACATTTCACAACAACATTGGACAACGTAATAGAATAAAATGGAACAATTTTTATTATATAATAATAATAGGCTCTTTGTCATACAAAATTGGTGGACACTTATTGCTGACCCCTTCTCTTTCAATTGGAACATTATGTCCATTACATTAAACCAAATTTCTAATTTTCAAAAACAATTATTTCAAAAAATACAACTTGCATTGATATCCAAATATATCGATCATCATTCTTCGCTAGAACTATTGTCATTCTTGAGCTACTTCAATGACTTGGGTTATTTGGTGGAATGTTTTGTTGATCGTATCGATTGTTTTCCTCTTCTTCAAATGATTCCATCTACAAAAATAAAAATAAAGTATAATGATTGTATCTACATTGGTGAGAATCATGAAAATTGAAATAAATAATATACATGAATGTAAATTGAAAAGCAACATTCCATAGAAAGAATTGAGTCCTGAATGATACACTTTTTTTCAAAACCAAATATCATGCCTATTGTCAACAACTCTTCCATTGGAACATTTCCATACTTTGTTTCCTGCAAGTTTTATGCCCCATAATAAATCATATATTTAATATAAAATATTTTTTTGTTCCATTAATTGTAAAATGAGAGAAGTAAAACAACATACGATACTTACAAATTTCACAATTAATTTTTGATATGCTAACATATACTCACAACCCTTACTTAACCCAACGTAAGTCAATTCTTGTGATGACTCTTCTTTGTATGTTAGCACATGTTTGAAGACATTATAGGATGGTTGTTGTAAAACAAATTAAGATATACAAAAATGAAATCTTAAGTTAATGTTATAAGTGTTATCACCGGAAATTGGCTCACTAAAACTATAGAATCTCAACAGGTAATAGAATCTCAACATACTACCAATATTCATGGAAGGATTACACTAAGTTTGGGATGAAAACAAAAAAAATTATATAAAAGTGGTTCTAGAAATCTATTCACATTCATCCAAATCCTCCGCCAGACATATGTATGGGCTCACATAATGTACAATGCACACTGTGCGTGAATGACAATCGAAAGACCGTCATGGGCACTGAAATGACACATTAATGAATTTGGTCAGGACTCAACCATTTTTGGGATGAAGGGAATCTCCCCCATACTCAAAATCACCCTCAAATTTCTCATTGCGATCATTGAAAGGGATGGGAAGTACCTCCAAGGGATTCCCATTGATACTTAGAACCAGTTGAGAAAAATCTTTCCATCCTCCTATAAATATAGGGCCATTTTATGCAAAAAAGAAGAAGCACTTGAATATTGTTATCATGCTCATTTTTATCTTTGGGAAGCCACCTTCCTCTTAGAAATCTTTGATCATCTATAGAAAGTGTTAGAGATCTCTCCTCTTGAGTATATTATCACTCTTCTCCTCACCATTTTCCTTTTTTATCCATTGATAGTAGAAAGAATACTTTGTACTTGGGAAATCAAGAGCCTTTGCAAGGAGGAATAGGGGACTCTAAAGTTCCGATATTTCTCCAAGGATTATAAATTTGAATATTGGTTTACTTGGTATATCTATATTGTGTTTTCTTTGTGCATTAATTTCAAGTTATTATTTTCTTAGTTTAGACTTATTTCCTTGTTTTTTTATCTCTTGTTTCTTTATGTTAGTTGAGCCAATAATCAACTAACTCTCTTTTGTTCTTTCTGGATAACCTAACTAAATAGTTAAGGGACCTCTTTTTTCTCACTCTTGTGACAAAAGGAACCCAATAGATTGGTGACCATACAAGGGATTTGATTCAAAATTCTCCCCAATTAGACTGTTATAGTGTTCTTTCTTACTTGTTTGCATAGGGGTCAAAACCGACCTAAAATCACCATTGGAGAGCAGGATTTCACCCCATAGTGATTGATTTTTTTCAAAATTAGTTTCACCAACTTTCTTGTGTGCACGCAGTTTCAGGATGAAAAAACGTGTGGTACACAGACATTTGTGCTCTATCATAACTCTCCAACCATGCGGTCTGCACTTTGTGCGTGATGTTTTTGGTTCTACCATGCACTTGTCTTATTTTTGCAAAATTTTAAGGATTGAGTTGCCCACTTCCACTCAGTAGTTTATATTTGATTTTAGCACTTTTTAAAATCTAGTACAAATAGGATGAGATCTCATTATTTCATCCATTCACCTCACATCACACAAAGATAATTAGAGAGACTAAAATAAACCATAATATCTTTGATTTCCTTGATTTCCACATGGATGACTTAATAGGTTTTGCATTTGAATTTCAAAATATTTCATTTTTACAAAAGTCATCACATTAAATTGGGACTAGAAGACCATCTAAACAAATCTTGGAGTATACTATTTCCTCTCACTTTCGTGTGATCTTGGAAATCATAAAAAGAGGTTTCTTAGATAATTCTCCATGTCCCTTGGAAAAATCAAGTCATTTTCAAAAGAGGCCAATCCTATGAACTTAATTGAAAATTAAAAGAATTGTAAGTGCCCATATTCCCACATGCATGAAATTATAGGATAGTTTTCAAATTATTAGAGTAATTCACCTAGAGAGTTTAAAGAAGTTGTAAGGGCCCACACATTCCCACATGCTCACAATCTAGGACTAGTTTCAAGTTTTCTAGATTACAAAACACCTTAAGAATATAAAGGGTCCAAGTAAGGATTATCATATCCACCATGATATCTTAGGATTTTCTTTCATTTGCAAGGGTCATTTTGAAGAAATTTAGTAAGTTATCTAGAAAAAGAGAAGTAAAGGACCACATGATGTCCACCATGCTAAAATATTGAATTTAACTTATTTTAAAAAAATGTTTCACCACCATCACTCCTTGCACACACTCTCACTTATTCAAACACCCTTTTTCTAGATACTTGAAACTCTTGAGGGATTCATTTGTCTAGAAAATGGTTTTGTGCACACCCCCCATTAATAACGAAGTTGGTCCATGACCCCAAATTCACAAACCTCTTTTACATTCTAAAAACAACCATAATCAACCCACTTTATAACCTCCATAGGAGGAACAAAAAATAATTTGGTCAACTAAATTATGGTGTTGGGGATAGGTATCCAAATAACTCCCCATCATCATTCTTCATTTGAAAATTAGAAAGTTGTGAATTAGGGTGCCAAAATCCTGCCACTCAAGCATTCCTATACCATAAGGCAAGGAGACACCCATGAAGGATCGAAGGCCAATGTCCAGGTTTTTTGTGCATGCCTCCTTGGGTCACCAAACCCTTGGAAAGCATCCAACTTGTGATCGATTTTTGAGTCTTAAAATATAAATGTTGTGCTTGATGGAGGTAGCCTAGTAGCTAAAATTCAGGATTTATCTACCCAAGGTGGAGGTTGTGGGCTGCAATCACACCTCAATCATATTTTGAATGTTTGTTGGTAAATATCACCATCACTTCTGATATATGCCCCCTTCACCCCTCATTATAACCGATTGTTCGTCCCTTCACTAGTTTCTCCTCAAGTGGGTTTTGGCCCCATTATTGATAGATTTTTTGTAGGTTCGATGCTATTTGAGAGGAAGGATGTTACGTTGGATAGGACATGTGAATTTTATTTTTATTCCCTCACGAGGAGTTACAAAATCTCAAATCACTTTTTTCATTTGTCTTGATGTATGATTTTTCACCACTTGAGGTACATGCAATTTTATAAATACATTATTTCAAGTAATTTGAAATCACCTTGTCTTTCCATTCCTCAACACCATTTACACACATTCACTTCTAATATGGAATCATAGGGGAACCACAGTATCCATGTCGTTCCAGATACTTGAGAAATTCACCTCTAATTTTATGAGGTGTTCCAAGATTCACTGAGACATCAACAATACCATGATCCATGAGACATGATGGTTAGTGCCATGTTACTAGGCTTAGGATTAATAGGAGAAAATTTTCTTGAAACCAACATCCCAGGAACTTCCCAAACAAAACCTCCACCACAAGGAGGTGGATCCAAAATTTTTCCACAAAGTACAAACTCCCAAGGAACCACTTCCTTCCATAACATGGCAAGACCCACTCCTATCATGCCCTTTTTATATTCACTAAATATCATTGACCTAACTAAATCATCGAATTATCCCATAATACACGACCCCACTTGGCCAAATATGCCCACAAAACTACCTTAAAAAATCCCTAGGTTTGAAGGGAAATCCAAGGAGGACCCTGCCAACCATTTCATGTCCTTCCACTTGTGGTGTTATCCCAATAGAATAATGGAATATTACATTAATATATGGTTATTTCAGATAACCCTCACTAGGACAACAACCAGATCGTATATGGATGAAAATTCTGGATCCCACCCAACATTCAAATCATTAGCCAAAACATTCCTGTCATTTTTTCAAATTTGCATTCCTCATGATATTAGGTCTGAAATCTCACCAAAATGCAAGAAAAATACCACTATTCACATTTCATACCATATTCAAAATTGGTGCAAACAACCCACAACCCAACCTTTGTAAATCATAAACCACCCCACAACAAAGGATATATTGGTTCCTTCGATCACTCGTTCCCACCCTTTCTAAAGATGTGGCCATGGTGTAGAAATTTCAATACAAATTAAGTATTTACTGGATTCTCCTGATCTAACAATTATATGCCACTGTTAAATACAAAATTGATTCTACTAACATTCTTGCGGAAATTAAACCACGATCACAAAGTGAAATATCAAGAACACATAACACAGACATTTTTCCGGGAAAGTGTAAAGATAAAAACCCCACTATCATATATTATGTATATCCTGGATCATGAAACAATATGATACAAAACTCTAATCCAAGATCTCTCAGTAAAATACAACCGTCTCACACTATCATACAAAAATTCAGCAAATACATGTGCCAATTATCTGTGTCCAGACAGTCTGCCTCCTCTGCACAATCCCTGCAATTCAAATTCTCACAATGAATTCTAATTGCCTAGTTTTCACATGCTCATGAGTATATCCACTGCATGTGTGATTGCATGAGTGCACATCACTCAAATCACAACTTATAGCCAAATTGTCCCTTTCACCTTTTATCTCAACTAGGTCTCCATTGGATCTGACATGCAAGTAGTTAACCATGGTGAATCTTTAGTTGGATGTGAGTTCACTAATTATGAATTAATTAATAATTAATTCACTGAACTCTCACTAGTGTAAGTTTAGTTCCAACTAGTACAACTGGGATTAACTCACTTAATTGAGTTAAACTACTTCACAAATCTCATAACTACACTTATAACTCAGTTACAACTTCAAGTCACCTCCATGTCTTACCAGCCAACCTTTGAACTCGAATTTCCCATAGTTAACTGATTTTCCATTTCAGGTAATTATTTCAAGTAATTATGAGATAATAGATTAATATTTATTGTCCAATTTATTTAAGGTAAAAGTAAATTAGACACATGTTTCTTGTTGACTTTTCAACACTCCCTCTCAACAAGAAAGGGATTATCCTTCACCCCAATCCTGTCTCTATGATATTCGAATTTTCTCCTGGTGAGCGCCTTCGTCAGAATGTCTGCATCCTGATATTCCATAGGAATGTATTGAAGCAACATGATATTCCGCTACACACAATATCTGAGATGATGATACCAAATATCTATATGCTTATATCTATCATGAAACACAGGATTAATCAAGAGTTTAATGCAACTCTGATTATCACAATGAATCACTATCAGATATAAATGAGAACCAAACAAACCAACCAACATCTTTCTCATCCAGATAGCCTCACATGCAGCTTGAATCGCTTCCATGTATTCTGCTTCCGCTGAACTAAGCTCCACGGATATTTGTTTCCTGTTGTACCAACAAACGACTGTAGATCCAATACTAAAGATCCCCTCTGATGTGCTCTTTCTGTCCGTTGGGATGTCGGCCCAATCTACATCCATGAAACCATGCAACTTCACCTAATTCATCTGTCTGTACCATAATCCATACTCATATGTTCCCTTAATATATCTTAGGACATGCTTACTCGCCTTCCAAAAAAGTTTGGTAGGCTTAACCATCGCTTGACTTAGCTGGTTAACCACATAGAAAATGTATGGTCTCGTGTTCACTAAATACATTAGCAAACCTACTAACTGTCTATAGACAGTAGCATCCACTACCTCTCAAGAAGTAGCATCCTCTTTCCTCCAGTTTCTTGGAAGAGGAGTATCCATGGGTTTGCAGCCTTCCATGTGAAACTTACCCAGTATCTCCCTTGCATACTTGCCTTCAGACACAAAAAGTTCACCATCTCGTTGCCATATTTCCAATCCAAGGAAATAATGAAGGAGGCACAAATCCTTCATATAGAACTCCTTTGCAATGTCATCTTTGCATGAGTGTATCAGCTGCTCATCACCAGTCAATATAAAATCATCAGCATAAAGAAAAATGATTAAAATCTTACTCTCCACCACTGATTTGTCGACTGGTCTTGGGACAATTTCCCATGCACTGTTTTTGAAAATGGAGTCATACTCATCTACCATAGCATCAAACCAAGTGAGGTCCTTCACTTCTTCTTGAAAGGAAGATGGTTCAGTCACAATACATTTTCTCATGAGATCCATGTATCCAGTAAATCGATCAGGAGATGATCTTTGTCTGCGCTGTGAGGTAGGGCCTCCTACATTCTGTGCAACATCTAGTCTCAATCTGTTAGCTTCCGTGGTGCACTCTATACCATTTCTTATGGATGGATATGCATGAGTGGTTTCCTCCACTCCATGAACCTACTCATGTGGCTAATCGACATATTGAGACTCATCTTTGGGAACCAAAAGTTCCTCTTTTTCAAGCAATTCTAGCTCCCTCTCAAGCGACAACTGCATGGATTTCCCCTCATCAAATTGTATATCTCGTCGCATAACAATCATCTTACTGTTAGGAAAATACACACGATAATTATGGGGTGTTTCTGTGTACCCCACAAATATTCCAACTTCAGCAGTGGGTTCCAGTTTCTTCCTGGCATCCTTGGTCACATGCACATAAACAGATGAGCCAAAATTTTTAAAATGAGAAACATCAGGTTTCTTACCAGTGAAAGCTTCTTCAAGTGTACTCATGCCAAGTACTCTATGAGGAAAATGGTTTTGCACATAAACCGTAGTATTTCATTCTTCTACCCACAAATGCATTGGTAGGCCCTGATCATGCAACATTGCTCGTGCAACACCCACGATCATTCTATTCTTTCTCTCCACGACCCCATTTTTTTGTGGGTTATCAGGCACTATGAGTTCTCTTCGAATTACTTCTCTTATGCATAAGTCTTTGAATTCATTAGAGATGTTATCTCCACCATTATCTCTTCTTAGAGATTTCACTTGCTTCCCCGACTCTTTCTCCACCAATGCTTTAAACTCACAGAACTTTGAGAATGTTTGATCCTTCTTTTGCATGAAGATGATCCAAAATTTACGAGAAAATTCATCAACAAAAATAACATAATACCTATGTTTTGTTTTTGAATCAATTGAGAATGGTCCACATACGTCTGTGTGAACTCTCTCCAAGATTACTGAAGCACGGTTCTCCTTTTCATGAAAGGTGGACACCAAATACTTCCCCAGGGTGCACCCCTTGCACTGATTTAACTGAGCAAGTGTTCCCCTTCGAAGTCTAGTAGATATTTGTTGCATGATCTTCAAGGATCCATGTTGAATATGGCCCACTCACCTGTGCCATAATTCTCTGTCATCCCAGCTCACCACTTTTTCTACCTTTCCCACCATGGCATCGCAACCATATACCTCCAGCATGTAGAGATTCTTAACTCGAATCTCTATCTTCTTGAATTGACCCATTGATTTATATCATAGGTATGCTTTTCCACCACTGAAAGTAACGTCATAGCCTTTTTCCTCCAACATTGCGACTAAGACAAGGTTTTTCTTCACACCTGGAACATGCATAACATTTTTCAATTGAAATGGTTTACCTAACTCCCTCTAAAAGGTAATGGTACCAATACCATTCACACTATATCATCCATCATTGCCCATCTCTATATGCATTCTAAGATCTTTCTCCTCCAACTCACTGAAAGACTCTTTATCTCTCGTCATGTGGTAGGAAGCGCCACTATCCAAATACCACACCGATCCTGATGCACTTGAATCCATGCATGCGATCAAAGAGAACTCAAGTTCAAATTGCAAGACAATAAACTCACCAGTTGCAGCTCCAACAATCGTCTTGTTCTTCCTCTTCTGCAGATAGTTAGTAGTGAGATGCCCATGTTCGTGACAATCAAAACACTTCACTTTGGACAAATCTAGCATCTTGACTTTAGACTTGGATTTTGAATGGAATTTATTAACTTTCCATTTCCTTGACTTGGCAGTCAAAGAACAATCCTCTTCATCATCACGCTTTGATGAAGATCCATCTCTAGTGTTCCACCTAAACTCCTTCTGCACTAGATCCGACCATAGTCATTCCCAATCTGCAATTTTTCCCTTCCATTGATAGAGTCTTGATAACTGTGCCAACTCTTGGGAAGTCCTAGGAGATCCAAGCTCACCAAATCATCAGCAGTGATTGTTATTCCCACACTTCCAAGCTCATCCCGACATTGGACAAACTTCATGAGATATTTTGGAATGGAGTCTCCCTACTCCATCTTGATCTTCCTGAGTTTATCTTTGAGCGCCAATTTCCTATGGTCGCTACTATTTTGGAATAGATTTTCCAAAGCCTTCTACATTTCATATGGTGTGGATTTCCCATGGATATTAGTGACATTGTGGTCTTGTGATCCCTCAAACAAGATCCTCCTTGACTTTGCCACTTTATTTTTCCATGCAACAATATTTGCAGTGTCTGTCGCATTCGGCTTAGGAACATTTTTGTCAATGTATTCCTTCAAGCCGTTATCTTTGAGTAATGCTTCCATCCTGTCCTTCCAAGCAATGTAGTTCGAGCTTCCCTCAAGTGCATACTCCAACCTAAAGCCATTGAAATCCATTTCGATCTTCAATCAACTATAGAACCAAGAAATTCCTTCTGTAAATTCGAATTTTATCCAACCACAAACTCAACTATTGCAATCCTTCTTTCCTTGGGAAGTTCGCACCTGACTAGTTATTATCTTAAGAGAAGCTCGCACCTCACCTATGTATAGCCTATGAACCTTATGAGAGATTTTTCACTGTAATGCATTGTGGGGTGAGGGAGTTTCGCACCTCTCCTTTAAGAAGCCTGCGAGAATCCTAAGGATGTTCACACCTCTCCTTTGAGTAGGGTGTGAGAATTTCTTCTCTAAAAAATGTGTGAAGTTTTCAGTACTATGTTGTCGCACCCTGCTAGAGATGTGGCCTATGAAAATACTATTATTTTCACACCTCACTTCCGTGGCTCTGTGGATCTGATACCATGTAGAATTTTCAATACAAATTAAGTATTTCCTAGATTCTCATGATCTAACAATTATATGCCACTGTAAAAAACAGAATCGATTCTACTAATATTCTTGTGGAAATTAAACCATGATCACAAAGTGAAATATCAAGAACACATAACACAAAAGTTTTTCCAGGAAAGCGTAAAGCTAAAAACCCTACTATCATATATTATGTATATCCTGGAGCATGAAACAATCTCATACAAAACTCTAATCCAAGAGCTCTCAGTACAATACAATCATCTCACACTGTCATACAAAAATTCAGCAAATACATGTGCCAATTCTCTGTGTCCAGACAACTTGCCTCCTATGCACAATCCCTGCAATTTAAATTCTCACAATGAATTCAAATTGCCTAGTTTTCACATGCTCATGAGCATATCCACTGCATGTGTGATTTCGTGAGTGCACTTCACTCAAATCACAACTGATAACCAAATTGTCCCTTTCACCTGTTATCTCAACTAGGTCTCCATTGGATCTGACATGCATGTAGTTAACCGTGGCGAACCTTCAGTTGCATGTGAGTTCATTGATTGTGAATTAATTAATAATTAATTCACTAAACTTTCACTAGTGTAAGTTCAATTACAACTAGTACAATTGGGATTAACTCACTTAACCGAGTTTAACTACTTTACAACTCTCATAACTACACTTATAACTCTGTTACAACTTCAAGTCACCTCCATGTCTTACCAGCCAACCTTTGAACTCAAATTTCCCATATTTAATTGATTTTCCATTTCAGTTAATTATTTCAAGTAATTATGAGATAATAGATTAATATTTATTGTCCAATTTATTTAAGGGAAAAGTAAATTAGACACATGTTTCTTGTTGACTTTTCCACACATGGCCCTCCCCCAAACTAAATATGAATCTATCACTATGGCTCAATAGTTTGACTCATCTTCTCCCAATATGGGTACCTATACACTATCCTTCCATATTCTCCTCTTTATTTTCCCTTTGGTAAATACAAACCTAGAAAATCACATGTTATTGATGGGTTGATTGGATCCATGGCTCATAATCAACCACATGCATATTCAATACCCACATATGGCACCAACCAATACTTTCAACCATATGGGGGAGTTTCATATTACCATCCTCCAGCGCCCCCCCCACAACTATTCAAGGAACCTTCTCTTCCCCCCCATGGGTACCCAATTACCCACATGCCTTCCCCAACCAGTCCCTATCCCACAGTCACTTACTCAACCAACAACATCCTATCCACTTAGTAATAGCATAGTGAGCTCCACTTCTTACAACCCATATGGACCCCCACAGGGTAACCCATACTATCCCTTCTCTGGTCGAACAAAATCTATCACACCCCCACATGGAAAACACAAGTTAGGGGTTAATTTCATTCAAAATTCCCCTCTTAAATAGGTTCAAAATTTTGAACAATTGAATATGACCAATCCACCTCACCAACCCA
>JZKD02S0189833.1:231653-267216 GCA_000966675.3 Picea glauca | reverse complement strand
GAGAAGAAATTATTCTACATAGACTTTGAAGAGGAATAATATCAAGAATTGGAACCATCACAAGACCCAAATATTGAAGAGACTACTCCAACAATATCTTGTCATGATTTGGACAGAATCTCTACTCCACAAACCCTAAAGATACAAGGATACATATAAAATAAAAAGGTAACAATATTGATTGATTCACGTAGCACCCATAATTTCATCAATTACAAATTAGCAAAAGATATCAATTGTTTTGTATATCCTGCACCAGAGTTTCAAGTAATGATTATAGATAGAGGCACCATAAATTGTTTAGGAAAATTAAATAGTATTAATCTCAACATGGGGGATTATTTTCTTGATAATCCCATAGTTTCCATCCAAATGGGGGGTGATGATGTTGTATTAGGGGTCTACTAGTTGCAATCACTGGGAATAGTGGCCTTTGATTTTCAAAATATTTTTATGATATTTTCATCAAATGGAAAGGAAATTGATCTTAGAGGTATCCAAGGGAACCCCTCTAAAGTGATAAGATCTAATAGCATGGAAAAATTAATTAAAAATAAACATCAAGGTGTAATTGCACAATTGTGCTCACTTGATTTTCAAACATCTATAGCCCCAGCTCCATCAGATCTCCAAATAATTATCAACAATCACTCCAAGGTATTTGGTGAAATTCCTAAGGGTCCTCCACCTACTTGATACCATCACCATGCTATTCATTTTCATCCAAGAAGTGTACCACCTAACATTAGTCCTTATAGGTATCCATATGCAAAACAAGTTGAGATCAAATGCATGATCCATGAAATGTTAGAGGCTGACATAATTCAACATAGCCAAAGTCCTTTCACTTCACCGGTGGTGTTGGTTACAAAAAAAGATGGCTCATGGAATATGTGTCTATACTATAGACAAATCAACAAAATTACCATCAAAGACAAGTTTTCTATCCCTGTCATTGATGAATTATTAGATGAATTACATGGAGCATAATTTTTTACCAAGTTGGATCTTCGTTCAGGATATCATCAAATCAAAATGAGGCAGGAAGAAATTCATAAACATATTTTAGAACACATGAAGTTCATTATGAATTTTTGGTTATGCCATTTTTACTAACTAATGCACCTTCACCATTTCAAATCTTGATGAATTATATTTTCAATCCCTTCCTTAGAAAATTTTTGTTAGTATTTTTTGATGACATACTAATCTACCAAAAATATTGGGAAGAGAATGTACAACATGTTGATAGAGTATTACAACTATTGGAAGAGAAACAACTTTACGAAAAGCCTTCCAAGTGTGCTTTTGGGGTTAAATAAGTGGAATATTTGGGTCATATTTTATCTCATGAAGGTGTGAAAGTGGAACCTAAAAAAATTAAAGCTATAATGGAATGGCCAATTCCCAAAACCTTGAAGAAACTTACAAGATTGTTAGGATTGACAGGCTATTACCATAAGTTTGTCAAGAAATATTGTCAAATAACAGCACCTCTAACAACATTATTAAATAAGGAAGCATTTTTTTGGAAAGAAGAAGAAACCAAATATTTTGAAAAACTTAAGGAGGCTATGTGTACATATCCTGTCTTGACCACACCTGAGTTCAAAAAAACATTTATTCTCGAGTGTGATGCCTCGGGCCATGGAATTAGTGCAATTTTAATGTAGGAAGGAAGGCCCCTTTCTTTTGAAAGTAGACAACTTAAAGAAAAACACTTAGTCAAACTTATTTATGAAAAATAAATGTTGGCCATACTACATGTAGTTCACAAATGGCACCCCTACCTAATAAGAAGACACTTCAAGGTAAAAACAAATCATGACAGTTTGAAGTACTTTTTGGAGCAACGATTATCTTCAGGAGAGAAACAAAAATGGGTTACAGATATGTTGGGTTATGAATTTGAAATTATATACAAAAAAGGAAAAAATAATGTTGTGGAAGATTCCCTTTCCAAGAAAGAAGAAGAAACATAAGGTTCATTATGTGTTATTTCTAGTCCACAATCAGATTGTGTAGAAGAAGCAAGGATAGATTGGAAGCAATATCAAGAGGTATGGAAGATGATTCAAAAACTACATGAAGACCCTAGTTCAGTAGAAACATTTGTATGGAAGAACATTATGCCTTAGATATTGAATTATTACATTTCTAGTAGGTCATCTAGAACCCTTGTTTGTACCCTTTCATTATAATTGTAACCCTTTGTATCCTATTAGAATGATGTTATCTCATCTCATATTTTGTTCTCAAGTTTGTATATTATAAATGAGTTTTCCCCCTCGAAGTGGACTAAATTTTATTGATTTCTTATCGCATTCTCTGGGTCCGCTCAACCTTCTGGTCTAGGATTGTTCATAAAAGGGAGTTGAATCATCTATTCGAGCCCTAATGAGCCCCCAAATACTATGCACAGGTCCTTAACTTTCATGTGCATTTCCAATGCTAAGAAACTACAGACGCTTCCTGTCTAAGCCCCTTTGCCTCTAAAAATTAATTTTGGGCCCTTATCTCCTTTTACTATGGTCAACTTCTCACATGAACTAGGTATGTGACCAGGTTATAATCAATAAAACACTATTTTGGTGCATCTGTCTCTGGGGTTTTCGACCTTCAACACCTTCCAAAACTGTTGAAAGCCCAAAATGCAAGATCAACTCTCCACAAAAGGAACCGATATTGACGACTCAAAATTTTCCCCAAAGATTCGGGCTTTGATGATTTCTAACTGATTCAAATAGACACAACACTCTCAAAGTGAAAATCACTGAAAATGGACTATCGGGCGACTCTGGTGCTCCCTAGATCAACGAATGATATTGTACCTCTGCACTTCAAGCTTTAGAGATTTCCTTTTGTCATCCACATGATACAACCTCTAATATCCTGATGTTGAAATGCCAAAAATCTTCTTCGTCCTCCACATTTCCCCTTCCTGATCAACTACCAGGATGATTTTGAGACTTCAATGATTTTTTCTCCCTATCTTCATGAGGATGCAAGATTTTTCGAAGTTCCACCTCCCCAATCTCTAGATATTTCATCACGCATGCTCCTGCAATGGACGACTAGGATTGAATCTAGATTTTGGGCCTTTGGGAGTCCTTAACAACAATGCACCCTATTTCCTCTAAAGTGACAGACCTTCAGACCTCCATATATGCTTCCACTTGTCCTGCCTCTGATCAATGACCCACAATACTTCGACACTCCGGGATTTGGATAATTTTGAAGTGCCTCACAAAAAAATCTCCTAGACTATCCTTCTCCAGAGTGCTGGATCTCTTTCCACATGTCCCTAGCAACGGATGACTGAGATATTCTTTGATGTTTAGAGATTCGACGATTCTCTACCCCTGCGCACTCTTTCTCAGCTTTCTCCCATAGTGATAAGCTCTGGCCTTGATGCCTTTGGGTATTCTCACTCTATGCCCCTAAGACCTCTCATAGTGACTTCTCCCCAGAGTACGAGATCCAATGACACCTATCCACTGAGATCGACAGTGGAGATACGATTCGTTGCTTTAGGCTTCGATGATCTTTCACACTCTAGTGATGAGTTCTCCTAGAGTGATTACCTTCTAGAATTTCGTATTTTATGCCATGTGGCTCTCTCAATCAATGTTTTAGATTTACTCCAGCTATCGGCTCTTCAGGAGGTCTCGAATCAACTCAATGTAATCCTTCAGGAGTGTTGTCCCTCCAGACTCCTCAATCTACTACCATATGTCCCTAACAAATGACGACCTAGATCCACTCCAGGATTCATGACTTCAAGATACTTGTCTCCTCTGTGCATAAAAATAAAAATATTTAAACTTACGAAGTTGAAAGGACTTCGAGGGATTGAAACCCATGCAACTTACCTATATCATATGCTAGTCGAGCTACATGCTCAGATCCTATAGATGAGATATGTCCTCCTCTTGCACACTCCTCCTCTAGTCTGGATTCAGATATAACAATCCATATTTCTCCCTACAATAGATATAATGGTTGTTATAGATTCTCCTTCTCTATCTACACTCTTCCTTTCCAATGAAGGAATTCTCAAGTAGTTTGAAAGGATTGAACTTTGATATTATACTACAAGGTTGTATGCTAGGCCTCTTCTTTCATTCTTGGGAAAATGCTACTCCTCCTGAGATTTTGTCAAATTCAAGGAAATTAGGTCATGGCGCACACTTATGATTCTTCTCCAAATCTGAACCTGAAAATGTTCTCAACCTCTGAACTCCTTTTAGAGTCCTCGTGCACAATGGCATTATCTCTCCTAATATTTATCTTGCTTGGATCTCTAAGGGTCTTGACCCTTTTCTCCTTCAAATATTCTCTTGTGCCCTTCTAACACTCACACTCATTATCCTGATCTTAAGAACTTTATAATGGTCCTCAATGCACTCCTTGCACTGGATTCACCTTCTGAAAGTTTAACTCTAAAATTTCACTTGTACACTCCGTGTGCTCTCTGTGCAGACTTTCACTGGTCCTCTTGAGCTATATCTTCTGATCTTCCTTATTGGAAACCTTTTCACAAAACTCGAGACAGAGTTCTCACGCACTGCTTGCACCTGCTCAATGCATTCCTTGCAGAGCCCTTAGAGTATTCAGTAACTCTGGCAAATCTTCTTCAGAGTGTTCAACAACTTTGATAGGCCTTCCCTGAAACTATTTCTCCTTTTTGAGCTTCATAATGGTTCTGGTGTGCCCACCTAGCATGCCCTTTCTCTGAACTTGACATAGATTTCAATTACACTGCTTGCACTAGATTCATAGATATTTCAATACTCTAGTGTGCCCTCCTTTCACAAACCTAAGAGCCAAGAACTACTCAGAATATCGCCAAGATAGAAAAGTCTATCGAAACTTGAAAATGAAATTTATTTTCATGTAGATACAACATAAATGAATAAATACAAAAAAACATTCAAAGAATATCCATTCATCACACATAAGAACATAGACACCTCATATGCAAGAAAAACTACTTTTATATTATATCTGAATGTTTATGTACAAATATTTACAAAGGTTGGACTGAAACAAAGTCCCAACACTTTCTCTCCTCTCTTTATATCTCTAATTCTCTCTCCTTAATTACTACTCTCATATTATAATTCTCTTACAAATGAATTTTGATACAAGATATTTCTACAAAAGAGGTGCTCCTTGAGCCTTCCCTCCATCTACCTACTCGCATTGAATTACAATGAATTTCCCTCTAGTATGAATCAGATTTATATCCCACCTATTGTCAGTCATTAAAGGTGAATCTATATATTACAGTAAATCGACATGTACAAAGAAAGTGGCTCAGATTTTCTTGATCCTTCAAACTTTAATTACATTTAATTACATTAAAAATTTTAAATTTGGGTTCAAATGAGAGGGTTCACGCCTCTCTTCCCTTGGAAATTGTTCCACCTTCTGTGTTGATGCACTGGCTTGCTGACACTTGATCAGGTAGAGTGATGGTCCTACATCAAATTCTTGCATTGACAAAATCATGAGCTCCTACGCATGTCTTCTCTACTGTTGAGATTGAGATCCTCAAGGATCCCAAATTTGAATTTGGAGTTTTCCATATGCTCCTTTGATTTTTTTTTGTTGTTGTTGTTGTCCTGCTGCTCCAAGTTCTCCCCTGATCAGCTTCTCCCTACTGTTGACTGACTCCTTTGATGACTTCAACATCAGCCTTTTGATTTCTTCTATCACTCTGTCCAACTAGTCAATTGGCTAGATCCTCCTGTGTAGTCCTCTTTGTTTCATCCTTTTCTTCTTGCACATATTAATAAGAAGATCATTCTGATCTCCCATGATTATTTCACCTTCCGTGGCCTTGACTTGACACTGCATTGTAGAATCAAACTCTATAGGAGTATTATTGAGCTTCTCCTCAACCATCTTCTCTCACAATTCTCCTTCTATCAACTCCTGTCCTTGTGCTGGTAAAAGTACAACTTCATCCAACTGCTCCTCAGGCTGGAATTATTCTTCACGCTTCACAACTGCATCCCTTTTGAAGTCTTCTTCTGATCCTAGATTGTCAAACCAATCCTCCAACATCTTCAATTCTTTCTCCCACTAAGTGAGCATATTGTATGAATGATATTATTCTCCTTTCATCTCTTGGGTAGATGTCAATGTCTACTCCTCCATGACAGTCACTTTTGGTTGTCTTTCATCTACTACACCATAAACATGTGAACTAGCCTCTACTGGAATGCTTGGAAGGAATACATTGATTCCACCAATGATATGAATGTGCCTCTGATCCTCCTACTTTGTCAACACTTCTTGTTGATATGAACTCTCCCCTGATTTCTTGAAACTCTCAGATAGTCTCATATCCATTTTTGTCAGTGCCCCTTGTTTATCTGGACTATTTTATGAGCTCCTAAGAATTTCATGCAGTCTCACCTCATCCTCCTTTCCCACCTGGAAATCTGAGGTTTCACTCCTACTCTCCTAACAATCTATAGTATCCTTGACTTATCTCATCTCATTTCCCTCTTGGAAACCTGAAAGTTAATTTCTACCATCCTACAAGTTTATGAGATCTCTACTTGATCTCTCTTCATTTACGTCTTGGAAATTTGAACCTTCATCATTGAGGTTCCTTCCAACCTCTAGTTCAAAAATGTAAAACATCTCCTCCTCTATGTCACTAAGGGTTTCAACTAGCCTCAACCACCTCCTCAACACTTGATGTTTCCTCTTAGAAACCAACTACTAGATATGCCACTTTAGTTTTATCTTCAAAGGCCATTCATAACTCCATCTTCCCTTTGCTTCCTACTACATCTTCAACATCAACCTATTGAGCTCTTCTCTAATATCCTTGAGATATTTTTCCTTCTTCTCTTTGCTCATTTGTTGGAAACCTCCTCGAGATTTCTTCTTATGTACTTCAGTAGCCATCTTCCTCAAATTACTTCAATAACGCAACTAGTTCTTCTGGATCAACCCACCTGAATGTCTACTTTTCTTGCTCTACAATTGAGAGCATCACTAGGTTTCTCCTGCATCCCTCCTTTTTGTCTACTTGAAAAATCATCAAATGCCGAAAATGAAGGATCAACGATCCACAAAAGGCATCGAGATCGATGACTCAAAATTTTCCCCATAGATTTGGGCTTCATATATTTTTTACTACTTCCAATACACACAACAATATCAAAGTGTCGATAGCCAAAAAGGGAAGATCAGATAGATCTGTTGCTCCCCATATCAATGACTGATATTCCACCTCTAAACTTCGGGCTTCGACAATTTCCTTTTGTTGTCCACACGATACAACCTCTCCAATTTCCCAATGTCGAAATGACAAAAATATTCTCCATCCTCCACATGTCCCCTTCCTGATCGACGACCAAGATGCTTTCGATACTTTGACAATTTTTTCTCCCTATCTCCACGACGATGCAAGATTTTTCAAAGTTCCACGTCCCTAATCTCTCTATCTTTTTCCACACATCTTCCTCCAATGGATGGCTAGGATTAAATGTGTCCTTCACACCTTCGGGAGTCCTTAACAACACTCTATCAGATTTCCTCCAGAGTGCCAGACCTCTGGACCTTTAGATCCACTTCCACCTCTCATGCCTCTAATCAAAAACCCACAATACTTCGATGCTCCAGGATTCAGTGAATTTCGAATCACCTCACACAACGATCTCCCAAAGTGCCTATACTTTGGAGTGTTGGATCTCCAACCACATTTCCCTAGAAATGAATGACTGATATATTCTCTATTGTTTAGAGATTTAATGATTTTCTACCCCTTCTCACTCTTTCTCAACCTTCCCCTAGAGTGATAAATCTCTAAACTTTACAATATGACGCCACATGCCCACTTCTTTGGATGTCTCGGATAAGATCCAACCTTCGGGCCTCCAGGTATTATCACTCTGTGCACCTAAGACCTCCTAGAGTGCCTTCTCCCTAGACTACAGGATCCGATGATACCTATCCATCTATATTGAAAGTGAATATGTGCTCCGAGCTTTGATGAAATTGCACACTCCAACGATGAGTTCTCCCAAAGTGCTTACCTTCCAGACTTCCAGATCTATTTCCAAGTGGCTCTTTTGATCAATGATCGATATTTACTCTGTCTCATGACTCTTCAGGAGCTCTCGACTCAACTCAACATAATCATTTCATAGTGTTCTCCCTCCAGACCCCTGGATCTACTAACATGTGTCCCTAGCAATGGATGGACCAAATCCACTCTGGGCTTCGGAACTTCGGGAGACTTGTCACCTCTGCACATAAAAATGAAAAACTTCAAACTTACAAAGTTGAAAGGGATTCGATGGATTAAACCCCATGCAACTTACCTGGATCATATGGTCATCATTCTAGGCACTCAGATCCTATGGTTGATATTTTTCCTCCTCCAATGCACTCCTATAAGAGTCTAGATTCATATATAAGGGTCTAGATTTCTACCAAAAATAGATATAACAGTTTTGGTAGCTTCTCCTCCTCTATTCACACTCTTCCTTTACAATGCATGAATTTTTAAGTAGTTTCAAAGGCTCGAACTTTGATCTTCTCCTGCAAGGTTGTCTTCTCAACCTCTTCTTGCTTTTTTGGGAAAATGTAACTCCTCCAAATATTTTGTCAACTTCAAGAGACTTAGGTCTCGGTGCACACTTGCGCTGCTTCTCCAAATTTGAGCCATAAAGGGTTCTCAACCTCTGCACTCCTTTCACAGTCCTCATGCACAGTTTCACTATCTCTCCCGAGCTTTGTATTTTTCAGATCTGTAATGGTCTCAACCCTTAATTCCTTCAAATAATATATTGTTCCCTCTTGTCCCTCGTGCTCATTCTCGTGAGCTTAAGGACTTTGTAATGGTCCTCACTACACTCATTGCACTAGATTCACCTCTTGAAACCTAAACTCTAAAAGTTCACTTGCACACTCCTTATGCTCGCTGTGCAGACTTGCACTACTCCTCTTGAGCTATATCTTCTAATATGCCTTCTTGGAAACATTTTCATAGAACTCGAGACAGATTTATCACACACTCCTTGCACATGTTCAATGCACTCCTTGCAGAGCCCTTAGAGTATTCAATAACTCTGGTAAATCTTCTTCAGAGTGTTCAACAACTCTGATAGGCATTCCCTAACACTATTTCTCCTTTGTGTTCTTCAGAATGGTTATGGTGGTCCCACTTGGCACATTCTTTCTCTGAACTCGACACATAGTTCAAGTGTACTCGCTACACTGGCTTCAAAGAGTTTTCAATACTCTAGTGTGCCCTCCTTGCACAAGCATAAGAGCCCCAAACTACTTAGAATATCACCAATATAGAGAAGTCTATCTAAACATGCAAATGAAACCTATTTCCATACATCTACAAAATACATGAATAAATACAAAAAAACATTTAGAGAATAGCCATTCATCACACATAAGAACACAAACACCTCATATGCAGGACAAATGACTTTTATATTATATATAAATGTTTCTGTAAAAATATTTACAAAGGTTGGACTGCAAGAGAGTCTCGCAACTTTCTCTACTCTCTTGATCTCTCTAATTCTCTCTCCTTCACAAATAATCTCATATTCTAATTCTCTTACTAATGAATTTTGATACAAGAGATTTTTACAAAAGAGGGGTTCTTAGATCCTTCCCTCCATCTACCTACTCGCATTGAATCGCATTGAATTTCCATCTAGTCTGAATTAGATATAGATCCCACCTACTTTCGTACATTAAATGTGACTCTATATATTAGAATAAGTCTACCTATACAAAGACAGTGGCTCAGATTTTATTGAGCCTTCAAACTTTAATTACATTTAATTGAATTAACAATTTTAAATTTGGGTTCAAAATGAGAGTTTTGGCACCTCTCTTCCCTTGGAATCTGTTCCTCCTTGTGCAATGATGTGTTGGATTGTTGGCACTTGATGAGGTGGAGAAATGCTCCTGCATCATGTATGCAACCAACACCAACCCAAAACAAACCCCAAAGGGGGAAATAATAATGGTCAACCTCGACAAGGACGAAATAAAAACCTTCAAACCAATTAACCTTGTGAACTGTTTGGCAAACAGGGCCATTACATTCACCATTGACCCCAAATCTCTGATTTCAAATAGATGAAGGACTCCATGAATCCCCAATGGGCTCCCAACCTTCAAGGTCCACCTCAAGGACCTCCTCTTTATATACCACCACTACCACCGACAATGTTACAAAACCCTATCCCATATCAAGGAGTCATTAATACTCAACTTGAGGGGGTACAACACCCACATCCACAAAGTAATTTCCCCCCACCTAAACAACCCCATCCAGGGAACACCACCGACCGAAATATCCTCCTCACTTGTGGATAGGAAATCCTCTTACAAACTCATATTCGCCAATACGATACGTCCCTTGATCCATTACCCACCATCTCAGATGCTCCCCAACCACCAATTGGACAACCATTGATGGTCCCTCATTATAACAATGAAGCCATCACTTGCATGCCTCGTGTACCCTTTCACAAAAATGTGCACAACCCTCATGCTAGGGCTGCCCATAGATACAATGTTATTGATGACCTCGCTCAATCACCCACTTCTATGTCAATTATGGAATTACTTCAAACATGCCCTTCCCAATGAAAGACATTACTTTCAAAATTGGGGGCAATAGACCCAGCAAAAACCTGTCTAATCACTTTTGAATTAGATAGAGTAGACCCATGGCTTCCATCGTTAGTCGCATTTCTGAGTCCTGTCAAAATCCAAAATATCATGGTCCATCATTGCATCATAGACGAACGATAATATTTGTGCATCATGTCCAAATCTGTTTGGAAACAACTTGGTTCACCTGAGTTGATTCCCTCCACTATCACACTTCGAGCTTAAGATGGTCTCCCATCCCAACCGAAAGGCCTATATGAAGTTAGGGGGGGGAACAATTATCATCAACATAGAAGCCATTGATTCCCAATTGGATTATAATATCATCTTCAGACAAAGCTACATGTACGCCATGCAAGTTGTAGCTTCCTCAGTCTTTCATACCATGATCTTCCCTCACAATGAGACAATTTTCACCATCGATCAATTGACCCACCATGAACCCAACCAATCAAGACATATTGATAACATCTTGCCATTGATCTTATTTAGCATTGACTTAGCCCCCTTGATAAATGTAGGACTAGGATTATTTTAGGATCCATCTTTGATTGGTACATACTTAGGACTCCCACCCCCCATTACAACCATCGTGTGCACTGTCATGACCGAAGGGGTTGAGATACTATATATCTATATGTCAGTGAATGAGAACATGTGATTCCCTTACACACTATGCTATCATATGGACCATTACACATAATGTTGTCTTCTCATTATTGAGGGACACGCACACTAGAGGGACACCCTCCCACCCATTCCACCAAGTGTACCATGCTCAGTGCACATGATCGTAAATAATCCCCACTAAAATTCTCGAGACATGACCACTTCGCACCCATTGAATCCTCTGGCCATTCCACCATAGCATGAGTAATTCCTCCCAAACCCCCCCAACTCCCCTATAACACCAATTCAAGAGATTCCTCATCCTCCATACCACAATACACCCAATTCCCATATGGATATTTGGTTCACGATGTCTACTGACAACTACTAATCATTTCCCATAGGTCCATCTACCTCAAGAACCAATAATGAAACTCATTCTTTACCAACTATACCCATGAATATTGATACCCCACTCAAAACAGTTACAAACTCCTTGTACTCCATCACTTTTCAGTTAGATGAAGAAATTTTAGAACTCCTATGCCCACCCGATTACCCTTGGGATTATTTTCATCATCGATCTCTTTTCTGAGCACACAAATCCTTCCACCAACCAATATATGCCCCTATTTGTACCATGGAAGAAACATATTTCATCCCTTCTAGTCAGGTGGACTAGTTCAAGAATCCAATACCCACCCCCGATGTGTTTGAAGAAGGTAACATGGCCAATATATAACCCACCATCAAAATTGACATTTTGGTCAAACCCAATGTTGTAGAAGAATTCATCTTGGGGGAAGCATTCTCCCATGAGAATATCATAGCATAAAAAGCCGTATTTGAGCAATACCAAGACGTTTTCACCTGGTCATACATCGAAATTCCCGGCTTAGAACCATCAATCGTCGAACATCACATTGAAACTTGGCCTGACGTTGCCCATGTTTGCCAAAAGAAACACCCCCTCCACCCTTCCAAAGCCATGGAAATCAAAGCCAAGATTGACAAATTTTGTACAAATGGCTTCATATACCCCTTTGCATAAATGCCCTAGGTTTCAAACCTGGTTTCGGTCAATAAAAAAAATGAATCGTCTACATTTGAAATGAATTCCGTTACCTTAACCAAGCTTTTCCCAAAGACAAAATCCCTACTCCCTTTATTGATAAAGTCATCAATGCGTGTGTCAGTCATGAAGTCCTCTCCCTCATGGATGAATTTTCTGGTTACAACCAAAGCCACATCCAATAGGAATATCAATAGAAAACCACCTTCACAGACCCATGGGGTACCTTTTCCTATCGATTTATTCCCTTTGGCCTAAAAAACACAGGGGATAATTTCCAACACGCAATGACATATGCCTTCAATGATTTCGCTCACATCATTGTTTCGTACTTGGACGACCTCACCTCTTGATCCAAGAAACGTCCCCAACACATAGAATACCTACAAATCATATTTAAACTCTATTGAAGGTATACCAATCGACTAAAACCACTCAAATGTGTATTTTGCATCACTACAAGCCACCTGCTGGGATTCATAGTATCCCAATAGGGTATCATCGTAGACCCACCTAAAATTTATGCAATCAATGAGATCCCACCTCCTTAGAACTTATGCCGGTTGAAAATCCTCCAAAGAAAAGAAAAATTCTTACGGTGTTTCATACCTGAGTATGCCATTCGTTCCCATAACTTCCTATGCTTGCTCTGACCTCACATCTCTTTTCACTGGGACCATCACCCCCAAGCCTCTTTCAATTCAATGAAGAAATCCCTTAGCAAATCCCCCTTTATAAGTCTCCCATACTATGGTAGGGATTATATACTCTATTTATCTGCCTTCGACATATTGGTTGTCGAAATCCTCATTCAGGTCGACAAGAACCAATGCGTACACGTTATCTACTACATCAACAAAAACCTCTCTATCCCACCCATTAAATACAATCATGATGATAATTTATCTTTTTCAATTGTTCTTGTAGTTCAAAATATATGACATTATATCTTGCTTTGTACCAACAAAGTTGTCACCGATTCCAAACCCATGCATCACCTATTAATTAGTCACTAGATCAATGGAAAATTTTCTCGTTGGATCATCATCCTTCAAGAATACAACCTAATGTTTACCACCCCCAAGAAAAAGAAATCCCTCATTCTTACTGAACTCCTCGTCAACTTTCCATCTGACTTTGCAGACCGCTCGATAAATGAAAACTTCTTGGATGAGCATTTATTCCTCATATCCTCCACAGACCCATGGTACAATGATATTTTGGTCTATATCCACACTGAGAATACCAGGTCGCACTTATCTTGCGATGGTCTTCATCGCATTTGACACCAAGCCTCATGATACCTCCTCATAGGAGACGTTCTCTACCATAGATGCATCAACACACTTCTTCGACATTTCCATACAATAGAGGAGGTCGAGACAGTACTAAATGATTTCTATAGTGGGGCATGTGGTGTTCACTTATCCGGCATGTCTACTGCCCAAAATATCATTCATGAAGGTTACTTTTGGACCATATTTTTTCATTATTGCATACATGAAGTTAAACAATGTGATAAATGTCATCTATATGCACAAAAGGCGTGGGCACCACCTACCCTATTACATCCCATAATCATTTTCCACCCCTTATATAAAAGGGGTATCGATTTCATGACATGCAATCCTTCATCCAACAATGGACACAATTATATTGTAGTCATCATTTACTACTTCACAAAATGGGATGAAGTGATGCCCACGTTCAACAATACGATCAACACAACGAGACGTTTTATCTTCAACCACATCATCTCTTGCTTCGGGGTACCCCACCAACAAGTCTCTGACCACAAAAATCACTTCAAGAATGAATATTTCATATAACTTCAGCCAAATTAGGATTCAGTCATGAATTATCCTCACCCTATTACCCACAATGCAATATACAAGTCAAGGTTGTCAATAAAGTACTCAAACTTATTCTCCAATGCACCTTCGACAAACACAAAACCAGTTGGCACCATATGATTTTTTCATCTTTATGGGAATACCGGATAGTTGTCAAAACAACCATCAATTTCACAGCCTTCCACTTAGTCTAGGGCATTGAATCCATCCTCCTTATCGAGTGTGGAATCCCAACATTGTGCACGATAATCATGCTCTTTCCCAAGACACCGTCCCTAGAGAAATGGTTGGTATCCCTCAAATATCTTAATGAATATTGACGAGAATCCTTACAGAACAACAAATACACAAAAAAGTGGACCAAGCCACCTTTTATCACCAAGTTAAACTTTGTTCATTTACCAAAGGTGACCTCGTCCTAGCCTATGATATATCCCATGATACTCTCAACCATGGAGAATTTGAATCCCTATGGCAGGGACCCTATGTCATACATCATTTCCTTAATAAGGGAGCCTACATATTAGTTCATCCTAGATGAACTACTCTCAAGGACCCATTCAATGGGTTATACTTGAAGAAATTCTACCCTTGAGTGTAACTACTTTACCTTAGGTTTTCTTTCTTTCCTATTCATTTTTAGTCTTTTTTACAACAAGCTCTCTCATTATATGAGCCTAATTCAGTACCCTTGTGTCAATATATGAATTATTGATTCTCTTACCACATCGATTACTTGGATGGATCTAGTTGAAGGAATAAGAATCTTGCCTCAATAGCCTGGGCCCTTTAGACTCCATACCATGTGTTGCTCCACTCTAGCAGCATATGACTCGGTCCTACCACTAATAACCAAGATGAATACATCGTTGTCATTGTTCTTCTCTCAGAAGCTAGTCACCTTGGTATTCACCACCTATGTGTGCTCTTATATTCCCAACTCATCTTCCATTAGTTGAACAATGTGTACAATTTTCATGATCCATGTCTTTATCGCAAGTACGTGCAAGTCAAACTGCTACTCCAAAATTTTGATTCAATCACATTTACTCATATATCTAGGAACCAAAACCAAATGGCAGATCACATAGATAATCAAGTACTAGATTGGAATTTATCACACTAATTTACATATTACATTCATCCATAACATGAAGTACATGTACAAAAACAACATCTCATCAAGTACATACACATATCTTTAAAAAAGGTCTACTCATATATATAGGTCTTTGTTCACAAAAAATATATGTGTTTAATATAAATACATATAAAAAATTCCTTAGCACATTTGCTAGGCCCCCTCAACACCTATATCTATAACAAATGTGGAGATCATTGACTCCTATATCATACTACATCCGGCCGTGACTGCATCTAGTCTACCTATTACCTAGGGTAACCGTAGTTGTGGTACATCATCCCCAGCAAGTGGCACTCCTCTAGAAGGAATATCCACTACCAAGATCCTCCCTATCATAGAATATACCATGACTACTTCTCATCGTATCACTGATCTCCACCATGGGTCCCCACCAATGCATATCTCTGGGACATCCTCATCCTAGATTCACACCCACGGGTCCTCTTACACTCTCTCCAGTACACCCCCAACATGCCTCCACAACTCCTCCATCTTCCGGAAATGAGCACCTGGCTCTACTCTCCCACAGATCTCAGTTGTCCTTCCATCTGATGCATGAGATAGGCTAGCCCTCATATCATCATAACATTGTTTTCACTTGACCTACCTCCCCTAGAATTGCTCATTTTTCATCTTTTGAGTCACATATGCCTCGTGACCATTGGGTCCCACATCTGCATCACACAACTAGTACAATTGTATCAATACTAGTAGTATACACACATATATATATATAAATCAAAGAAAAAAATACAAATGCAGTAATCATTGATACTCACCTCGGCCATCCCAATCCTCCCCAAGAGGAAGGTGCATTTCTGGATGTCATCGATAATCCATCATGTGATATGAGAACTCGTAGTAGACCTGAGGAGTCTACCATAAGACCCTCTCGAACAACTGGGTAAAATATTTCCCTGCCACACCTCAACCCTATCGGAGCATCAATGCTGCTAACCTCATCAACTGCGGATCCTGTGTCGCCGAAAGATCCAAAATCGCCTGAGAGCGTATGATCCAGGTGGATATTGGTGGTCACCCACCTATTGCAACTGGCTCCTCATGTTTGTTGTTATTCAACATGTCTTTCTATACAACTTTATATTTGTGAGTTCTACATTTATAGGGTTGTCTAAAGCCTCACACATTCTCAAGGTGGATACGGGTGGCCTCTCGCCTAATCCAACTGGCTTATTTTGTATGTTTTCATGTCAGCACATCTTGTTGTACTTTCATGCATGGTTTGGGGCTCTAAATATTTCCTTTTTTACTCGCCAAAGTTAGACTATAGATGGAGTCAGAGTCTAATCATGGAATGTGTAGGTATCTAAAATACCTTTCCAATGGGATATCACGCACCTAAAACAGAGGTGGTATGCAACATTTATGACCCTAGGAAGTCGAGGTACCAAGTTACACCAACTTACCCATAGGGACCACATGAATTTTGGCATTTCACCTTCTAGGGTTAGGTTTTTGGATGTCTAGAGTTTTGGAATTCATGAGTAATATGAAAAGGGCCTATGGAGCCTCATTGTAATCCATCCTTCTTAGAAGGATGCACATAGCAGCCAGATCTCTTCTCAAAGATAACTACCACATTCAAGCAAGTTTTAGTTCTGCAATTTTACAGTTTTAACCTTTTTCATTATTTAATAGAAGATATTGTTCACTGGATATTTATGTTATTCTTCCTATATTTGTGTTATTGTATTCAATATGTTAATTAGTTCATTCCTCTCCTAAATCTGGATCAGTGGTATCATAGTGGTATGCTCTTCATTCATTTTTCTTTGTGCATGTCCCCGAAAAGGTCTAGGTACAAGAAGTTGGGACTTGAACCAATCGATCCATTACTAGATCAGTCGTACCGAGCCCGAAAACAACCCATGGGAGAAAAAAAAAAGGATGATGGAGCAGGATATCCTATTAGAATGTTTCTCTAGGAATCCCTCACGCAAAAAAGGAAAGAAACGATGGACAACTTCACATAGATCCTTTGATGGTTGCCCACAGGATAAGCATCTTCATCAGGCGGCCATGTAACCCCCTTCAAGGTACATGTAAATTTTGATATTCCATTATTTGAAGGACTTATAGATGCGGATGTTGTAGATAAATGGTTGAATCTATTTGAAGGATATTTTTCAGTCCACAGTTTTCCAATCAGGAAAAGATCACTTTTGCACTCCTCAAGGCCATTCCCCATGTTAAATATTGGTGGGATACTTACTCTGAGAAAAGGGCCATGGAGGAATCGACAATTTTTTTGGTGGCCCCTACATTGGATTCTTTTCATGAAGCCATTAAACAAAAATACTACCCTATTGGAAGCTACAAGGACCAGTACACCAGATGGACCAAACTACGCCAAGAAAGGGACCAAACCGTACCAAAATTCACCAATATTTTCCATACCCTCTGCACCAAATTGGGTATCAAAGATTCTAAGCGTCATCTAGTGCTCAAATACCATGGTTGTTTGCATAGATACATTCAAACAGAAATGGAGTTCCTAGACATCACCTCATTGGGCATAGCTTATAGATACACTTTCAATATCAAGCATAACTTTAAGCAGAAACAATGAGAGTTTGGATTTGCAAACCCCTCACAACAAAAGAAGGGAAAAGGAATCTGCAAACCACATAGCAGAGGACCAAGTTGTGATGGTTTCACTCAGGACAATCCATCCAAGATGTAACACAAAAAGGGCCACGAGAAGACAAAGAAGGACATAGGAAAACGGTGTGAGTACCATAAAATTCCTTGGCACAACACCGACGAATGTCACTCAAAGTAGTTCCTCATGGTCGTGCTAAAGGATTCCGAGTCAGAGGTCGATTTTGATTCCGAGTCATATCTTGAAAGAGAGAAGCGAATTATCAATGTTGAACCCAGTGCCACAGTCACTACCACCAAAGTCCAGCCAATCAAACCAGAAGAGATAGAGGAAGGGGAACACCTCTTTAACTCACAGATGTGGGTCAAGGGGCCTCTGATTCACTTTATTGTCGACAATGGTAGTTAGAAGAACATGATTTTAGTATAGGCGATCAAGCGACTGAACCTGCCAACGACAACACACCCACAACCTTACACCATCGATTGGCTTCATCAAGAAAGAGATCTTTGTTTCACCCAATAGTGTCATCTTCCCTATGACATCAACCCTTTCAAAGATGAGGTACTATGTGATATTTATCCCCTTGAAGTTTGTGATTTTATTTTAGGAAAACCATATTTGTGGAAGAGTCATGTTGTGTATGAATCTAGACCCTGCAGTGTAATTATTACTTTGGGTAGACAATTGTACAATTGTAGACCTACAGGAGTACCGACACACTGCCAAGTCAAGCATTGAATTGATATGACCCCCAACAAACCTCTACCTAATGGACCATTCTATTGGCACTTGCTGATGGAGAATGATGAAATCAGGCATCAAATCTAAGAGCTTCTTCAAATGGGGCACATCAGACCCATCTCCTCCCCTTGGGGAAGCCCGATTGTACTGGTGCAAAATTAGGATGAGACTTGAAGACTCTACATTGATTATAGGGCCTTAAACAAAATCATAGTCAGGAACCACTAGCCCATTCCCAGGATCGATGACCTTCTTGACCAACTCAAGAAGGAACAATTCTTCAGCAAGATTGACCTTAAGTCTGGCTACCATCAGGTTCCTATCGAACTAACTAATGTCTAGAAGACCGCCTTAAATTCTAAATAAGGTCTCTATGAATGGATAGTAATGCCCTTTTTCTTAACAAATGAACCACCCACTTTCACGAGGTCGATGGATGATGTATTGAGACCCTTCACAAACTATTTTGTGGTATTATATTTGGATGACATCCTCATCTTCAGTAGAACGTGGAAGGAGCACATGCAGCATATTCAACAGGTTTTGAGCACTTTGTGGCAACACAAGCTTTATGCCAACTTGAAAAAATTCTCTTTTGGGATGAACATGGTCCAATACATGGGATAAATTGTTTATGAGCATGGGGTACATGTTTATCTAACATCCAATTCATATGTGACTAGCCAACCACGACCACACTGACTAAACTTTAGAGCTTCTTAGGACTCACCAATTTTTACCGACGATTCATGTTGAGATTCTCCCATATTTATTGGGCCGTCAGCTAGGTGACCAAGTGTGACAACCGAAATACTTTGTAAATTGAGTGTGTGTGTCAAAAACCAAGAGCGCACCTAATCGAAAACCCGTAAACAATCAAGCATCTACAGGATATAATACCAGACCTGAGGTAGGCATTCCCATGCTTAGATCACAAATGAATGGAATCACAAACGTAATTCATGGCCACCAATTATACACCATGGAACCATGCGGTCAAAAATGCTACATAGCCACCAGGAATACACTATGGATCTATGTGAGAATACTTAAATTAAGACAACATGGCCACGTGGCATACAAAGTGGATCTATGCATCGACACAAATCATACATACTCCATTGTTTCCTGGATCAAAAAGATGAGACCCAGTGTCTTCAATCCCGTCACCTTAAAGTAAGAATCTAGCCATGTGATTACATGTGTTGAAGTCGAACATGGTAGAAACCACTTGATTACCGGTCATTGATGAAAACCATTAACAAGTGCAAGGGAAATTACCATTGATGTCAATGACTCCCAAGGTACCAAAGTACAATCTGAACGAATGCGAATGAATGAGCTGAAGTCAAGCACTCAGCAAAATCTCTTGACTAGGGATCAATGATGTGAAACCCCTGTCAAAAGAAAGCTTGTGACATTAAGGCTATAAGGTTGTATGTTCTACTTTTATTTAATATAATACAGAGGCATGTCCCTTTCCCATAAAATCACTCTTATTTTATAGCATAAAAACTTGATCATATGCATAAGTTGACATTGAATATACTTTGCTATCTTCACTTTGGTTGGTTTGTGTTGTCTTGGACCCGATGTCACAAGAGCATTGGAGCGAAGTAGGAACAACAAAGACCCAAGGAAGCGATATAAAGGTACATCACTCGTTCCTTCTTATTGGTAGATTTAATGACTACAACTTTGGGAAAGAGTCATGTCCTATCCTGTTTTTCTCTAGATCCAGGTGGATCTAGGGAGATCTGTTAGTGTCCACAACTGGATGATCTGTTTGTTTACAAATTTTTTTTATCCAAGGACCAAAATCTCAAAAATACGAAGCCCATGGATTCTACAAAATAACGTCACAGATGACACTCACGATAACACACAACTACTCGAGCTACCCTACAAAGCAGTCTATTGATAGACTCAAACACACCCACAGTATGGCATTGGTAACGTCTAGGGATCTCCCCAATATCCATATCTAGGATGTTAGTGGTCAACCCCTCCAAGTTCTGCTCCACTGCCTCATAGTCTTCAGCATCCCATATCTCTACTGGAGCCGCCTCTCCTCGTCGTTGAATAGGAGAAGTTCATAGAGGTCGATATGGCCCCACATCTATGTCATCAAAAAGAGTTTTTTTAATTAGTTCTTGGATAAACACAAAAACATTTCATATGATAAAAACAATCCGAATGAATGTGAATGAATGAGCTGAAGTCAAGCACTCAGCGGAATATCTCGATCATGGATCAATGATGTGAAACCCCTATCAAAAGAGAAGAGACCTACCATTAAGGCATGCGGGTTTAAAGGTACTAAATTATTTCTAAGTCTCATTTCCAGATAATGAGTTGGAGTCGACAGAACACGACTTGTCACTGGAGGGACTTGATGTATCCCCCATCAATGACACGAAATAAGTAACATATTTTGAAGATGATACAAAGTATGAATATGAGTCGAAATGGAAACAGGGAAGGCTGACATAGTAAGAATGAACAACTACAGATGACCAACTCAATAGAGGGCTCGTGTGAACTTCTCTTGAACATATGAATGACACGACCAAAGACTTGGCAGCAATGACTCAAAGATGACCCAAGATATGACCTTGTAGCAAGTTAAACGAGAGACAAATGGATTTCCCAACTCAGATTCAAATGACGAATAGGGGGTGCCATGTTCAAGAGCGACGCTTACTTCCATTAATATGAATATGAAAATGCATCCATTTCCCAAAATTCCCCCCACCATTTTTGGTGAGTACCTCTTTATTTTTACGCAAGCTTGAGGAGGATAACATATGCTTGTTGATGTAAACTGATCCTTTGGATGATTCCCTCGGAGTATATTTAACGAACCCTAGGAAGGAGTGGTTCGGTCTGATCACGGGTCTGTCGATGTTTGTTTAACGAGTCCAAGGATAGAAAACTCGAGAGTTTTTCATGTTTTGAGAGTCTAAAAAACACTTAAAGAGAACTCTCCCAGTTCCTTTTTTGTAAATAAGTTCGACGAGACCGAAAAAGTCATAAACTATATCCCATTGAATGTTTTCTTCAGATACTTTTAACGAGCGTGAAGAGAACAAGATCGCTCGGCAATCTTTTTGTTTTTATGGAGCGTGAAAAGAGCTTAATGGATACTCCCTTAGGTTCATTGTTTTCATGTCACCATATGACTATGAAAAGACAAGAACAAGTATACTCAGTTACGTTCTCATATATTTGCGAGCGCGAGAATGAACAAACACTGAGATGAAGGTTTTTTCTATAAAAAACCCTAAAAAAGTAGTCATACATGAGACAAAAAGAAAAAATACCCCTACCCCCCTATTCGGACTTCAAAATTGCTATACCTATGACAACCATGCTCACAAGACCATTAGTGTATTAGACTTTATAAGAAAAATAATATAAAAATCAATAAAATATAGTAAAAAGTGAATAAATATGGGTAAAAAGAGGCTTTTTACCATTTCATTGTGATTTTGCCAAAAACTTGTCCAACCACCTCCTTTTCTCCCAACTGTCTTTTCTCGATTGTAGGAGGCACAAGCGACCATTCGACGAACCGTTTCTGCCAACGAGGTAAGCCTTTGATCCTTTAACTTTTCCATGGTTCATTTGTTGTTTTTATTCGCAATTTCGTAGGTTCTAGGTCCATTTTAGGGCCCCACTATGCGTTCGAGCATTCTTGTAGGTGGGCCTTGAAGGACCTGCGAGAATCTAAGATTCCCACAGGTGGCCTTTCGGGAACCTATGAGAATCTCACATTGTACCAAAGGCTCACCTACGAGCGCTGAAACCTATATTTTAAAGTTAAGTTTTGCCCAATAAAAATCATGCAAAAGTTTGGAACAAGTTGCTAACTCTTCTCTCATGGCTCTTGTGCAGGTGTTTGACCATCACAATGTTGGATTGGCGAGAAAGAGAACATGAGGAAGATGATGCTATTGCCAGGAATGACCCGGGTACAATCACTTCCCTTCAGGACTATGGGCTCTTAAAATTATTCAGGATGTCGGGCATGAGAGCCCAACATAGATTGTTGGAATAGCTTGTCCATATGTGGGACGTAGACCAACAATTATTTCACATGGGAGTCCATACGTTAACCCTAGATATCGAGGATATTTATTTTCTAACAGGGTTATCACGGCATGGGTACCATGCTAGCTTGACCGGTGGCCAAGGCGGCGAACTCCCTATGACTGAGTATTGTCACCAGTACTGTGTTACCAAGGTAGAAAGAAGCAAGGGTAAGATTTCTATTTGGGGGGTCCAAGACTTGACCCTGCGAACCATCTTGTTCACTATAGCATTCATGGCCAGGAGCGTGGCTCCACACATGGATTTCTAGAGCTACTTCAAATATTCCATAGAGTTCACAGAGCCTCGGGTATTCAACTAATCGGATGTAGTTATCCATAGTATGAATATGCAATTGATGAAGTGAAGGAGGGATAACTTGAAGTAGTTTGGGTATGGATCACTTTTGGTGTCCTTCTTCCTTGAGAGGGTCCCATTGCTGAGACTACAAGTTGATTGGGGTTTACCGGCCCCATAGGATCCGAGGATGATGAGTTGGTGCAACCTCATGGCTCGAGACATAGAATGGCCCATCATCAAGTATAATGATTCATTTTTCAACTGGTTGCGACCCCAGATGCTGATGATTGATGACTACGCATATGTTGGTTTGGATTTCCGAGGGGATTCGGATTTGGCCCTGCATGAGGATGCTTAATGGGGTGATTTAGGTAATAAGTACACATTTTGTTCTTTTTAAATGTTTTTCCAAGTTTTATCACATGAAATGTTTTTGTGTTTATCCAAGAACTAATCAAAAAAACTCTTTTTGATGACACAGATGTGGGGCCATATCGACCTCCAGGAACGTTTCCTATTCAATGGTGAGGAGAGGAGGCTCCAGTAGCGAGATGGGATGTTGAATACTATGAGGTAGTGGAGCAGAACTTGGAGAGATTGACCACTGACATTCCAGATATGGCTATTGGGGAGATCCCTAGACATTACCAACGCCATACTGTGGGCACGTCTGAGTCTATTAGTCGAATGCTTCGTAGGTTAGCCCGAGCAGTTGTGTGTTATCATGAGCATCATCTGTGACGCTATTTTGTAGAAGCCATGGAATTCGTAATTTTGAGATTTTGGTTCTTGGATATAAACTTTTTGTAAACACGTTTGATCGTTATATACATATATATGGCTCTTACTGGCTTATCTTGTGTTGTGTTATACATGTAATGTGTGATTGGTTTATAAATGGCCCAATTGTCTGTCTAACACATAGTTAGCTAATGCATCAGTCAATGTATTTAGATATCTAGGAATGTTTCAATACTCAATATAATCAAAATAGCGTTCCAAGAGGCGAATTCGTAAATATACCCGCAATAAAGTAGGACTTCAAATAGCATAGACATTACTTAGCTATAGTACTACTAGCTGCGAATCAAGTCATATAACCAAGTGGAGGATACCAAGCAAAATAGCATCAATTAACAATTCGATGATGATGTTATATTCTGCAATATTATTGGTCGCATGACCAAGGCATACACTTTGCAGACTGATAAGTTCGTTTGTAGGTGCGTAAATTGCCCATGTAGCAGAAGCAAGGTTCTGAGTACTACGATTAGCACCATTGGCAAAGCTAATGTGGGCTAGCGAAGACTCTGACATTTGGAAACCAAGCACAACGTAACATAAGAAGTTGGGGGAAGAGACCAAATAAGGAAAAAGCATACTACAGTAACACACAAAAAGTATGATACAATAAAATACAAGCACTTATGCACAGGTGATCTTAGGCATAGTAATTATTTAAGTACAACCCATTTCTGGGTTCACTCAAAGGGATACTGTGGTATTATACCAAATCATAAGCTCCTTTATCCAAAAACTTGTCTGAAGATATAAGGACCTCGCCACATAGATTCAAATTTTCCATCTCCTAGCATATCCCGATCTTGTCCGTAAAGAAGAACCAGATCACCTTCGGAGAAAACGTGTGTCCTGACATGTTTTTTGTATTGGGATTTGATGTGTTTATTCTAGGATTCTATAACCAGGGTGGCATCACTAGGGATTTCATCTAATTGCATGAGATACAACAAATGTTCTTCTTCAGCAGAAATGTTTGGGAGAAGTTTGACGACTAGTTTTAGGGAGGGTATCTCACATTCAATCGACAAGATGGATTCTAGACTATAAACTAAATGGAATGGTGTAAACCTGATAGAAGACTTAATGAATGTCCGATAAGCCTACAATGTTGAAAACAACATCGTGTGCCAACTCATTTTGTGAATCCCTATCATTCATCGAAGCATAGTAATGAGGACCTTGTTTATTGCTTCAACTTGATCGTTGGATTATGGGTAATAGGGTGTTGAGTTTTCATGGCGAAGACCCAACTTTTGAGTGAGTTCATACATCATGAAGTTTCTAAAGTGGCTACCATGACCAGTAACGATATCTTGAGGAACACCAAAATGAGGAATGATGTGATTGAATATGAATAATGCTACAGTCCTTCCGGTATTGTCGAATGTTGGCATTTCCTTGGCTCATTTCGTAAAATAATCTATGGCTACAATAATTTATCCATGCCCCCCGGCCGAGTGAGGGTGCATGTCATGAAATCGATACCCCATTTCGCAAAAGTACCAATGGAGACCATAGGGTGTAGAGGAGAAGGGTCTGATCATATTTTATTGTTGTAGGTCTGGGAAGCATGGCATTTTTGGATGGAAACAATACAATCATTGAATAAAGAAGGAAAAAAATACCCTACCCATAATATCTTCTGGGTAGTAGCATACCCAGACATGTGACCACCACAGGCTCTGGAATGGCATTCATTGAGGGCTTTCTCAGCTTCGTCAAATGTGATGCAACGTCGAAAAATGGAGTCAATCCCATGATAATAAAGAGTATCACCGAGGATAATATACTGATGGGCTTGGTAGTGTATTCAACAGTGATCATTGCTAGACAAATTGGGCCAGAAAGTCCGGGTCTGGATAGATATGATGATATATTCGTACCAAAGGTCATCGGAACTAATTAGGAAAAGGGATTCATCGAATAATGAATCAGCTGCTACATTATCCATTTCAGAGCAGGGAAGGTTGCATATCAACTCGAAAAACACCAAGGATTTATTGGACTTAGCACATTTGAATTCTAAGTCAAATTCCTGGAGTATTATGATCCATTTGGATTATTTTCCCCCTAGTAGCAATTGGCATGTAAGAATGTGTTGCATAGGGTTGCAGTTAGAAATTACCGTAGTCTTGCGAGAGAGGATATAGTGCCAGAAATGTTGAACAACTTGGATGACTTCCAAGCCCAGTTTTTCAACATGTAAATACTTGGTTTCGGTAGTCATGAGACTCTGACTCAAGTAATAAATGACATGTTCATCATGAGAATCATCCTCCTGGATGAGAACCATAGCGATGGTATAGTCTGAGGCTGCGAGGTAAAGGAAATAATCCTGACTGTAATCAGGTGTAGAGAGTAGTGGGTTACGTGTCAAAGACAGTTTCAAAGCTCCAAAAGATTTGTTGGTAGTGGTATCCCATATGAACTTAGAACCTTTCTTGAGAAGTCATGTAAATCGAAGAGTTAGCTCAGCATAGTTTGGGATGAAATGATAGAGAGATTTTTCCTTCCCTTACAAACTTTGTAACTAGTGAAGTGAGGAAGGAGGAGGGAGATTGAGAATCACGTCAACCTTCAAAGGATCTACCCTAATCCCTTGACGTGAAACAATAAAGCCCAGAAGTCGGTCAGATTATACGTAGAAAACACATTTGTGGGGATTCAAGCGTATATGGTAAAACCGACATCGAAGGAAAATGGCACAGAGGTGTATTGGATTATCTACACGGCATGACAATCCAGGTGGATCTAGGGAGATCTGTGCGTGGATCAGAATTTTTGGGCAACTCAGGTGCGACAGTGATATCAACGCCTGATCCTGAGCCAAAGAGATCCCATCTAAAACTTCCAGTAGTCCAAAAAGGATCTTGAACCTCAGGTCCAATGAAAGGTCTGGTTGGTGATCCAGAAGACTGAACAACTAGATCTCTAGAATAATTCACTCGAATAATATGTCTCTCAGAGTAGGTAGGAAGTCGTAAGTCCTCTCAAGAATTGGTAATTCATAACTGTTCTAAAGAGTTAGTTCTTTCCACTTGTGGAGTGGCGACGTCTTGGACTTTGCTATGTTGAGGAGAGGCCTCTAGTGAGTTGGTAGGCAAGGGTTGAGAACCTTCCAGATATTATCGGGGTAGGCCTTACATTCTACGTGAATGACATGGAGGGTCAATTGTGATCGATTTAAAATATTATGAAAGAAATTCTATGGCCAACTTGGGTAAATAAACAACATCTGCTAGTAAAATCTAAGAAGAAAAACCAAGCAAAAAAGACCTTCAAATTTTGAAGTCACTAGTTGGTGATGAAATCCAACGTCGCAACAATGAGACAAGAAGGGGCTGGGCTAGGGTGGAAAAGTTACATTGATGACTTTCTTAATGGACTCACACCCTAGTGCAAGATCCCACACATAATCATGGGTATACCCTCCAAGGAGCGCGAGTGAGTTTGGCCAACGTCGATTCCAGGTACCGTGAAGACTTTCCCCTTCATAGTCACCTTGTGTAAGACCCTAAGAAGGGAATAGTCGACAGTCCAATCCACACGTGAGGGTAGGATATCTTGTCCGAAATCAGATTGAGAGGCTTCCACTCATCATTGTGGGTATACCTTCAAGTGGCCCCCGTAATATGTGCAATCTCTACACTGATATCAACAAAGCAGGGTGAATAACTTTGTCAATATCAATGCGACCTCGGGTTTGACCCTTGTGTGATAAGGGATTCCGAGGAAAAAATATTGCAAATGGAATTTGACACACCTTATTACAAGATACTATTGTGTGTTTTGTTCTTTGGAGAGTATGTCTCACTACCTATTCCAAAGCTCTAGCCTAGCTAATGTTGGCGTAAAAGAGTCCTAGAAAAAGTTACTAGTTGGATTTTTAAATTGCGCAATGTTATTAAAGGTTGTTGTTACTCAAAATGAGATGGAAATGAAACTGATGTTGTGTGAAACTTTGACCCAAAAATGCATAAATAGGAATGAATGATACGATTTTTTTGTTCAATGAATCATATCTACACGAGGGAAAGAGGATTTTTCTGAAACAATACAAACTATGATGTATGATCTTCTTTGAAATGTAATATCAAACAACCATGAACAATAAAAATTCCTTATTCGTTATTTTTTAGTACTTGAATGCCAATATTTTCGAAAAAATAAATTTCTTAAAAAAGAAAATGTCTTTAATTTTTATTAGAAACCAAACAACAGGGGTGGAACTAAGAAAAAAACAAGCAACCAATAAAAAAAAATACACAACAAACACCCAAACCAATCTCTCAATGAAGACAAAAATAAAAAACTGACAAGACCAGTCTCTTCAAATGCACATGGGTAACAATTTTCCAAGTAATAAGCAATTGAAAAGAACAATTGATCTCAAATTTTAAACCAATCAAAGGCTCCCAACCAAACAATCACTCGGATTTCAAAATCACAGATTATACCCTTGTTGCAAAAAGGTCAAGAGGTAAAAATTGAAAAAAAATAATCGAGAAGAGACTAATCATTCACAAGATTTGAAGTCAAGAAACATTCAATCACTGGCCAGAGAAGTTATTCCTACAGACACAAACAAATCTCGGCATATGAGGACACAAAAGACTTCATCCAAAATTTTTGCAAGTGGGTTCCCAGGCTGGAAGTGTGGTACAGTGCGATAATCAAGGATTATAACAGGCTAGACATGGGTAGAATGTGAGAAGTTCGCATCAAAATTAACAACAGGGTGAAAAATTTAGTAGTTCTCGTAGGCTACAAAAGGGTGCAGTGCGAGAAGGTATGTAATCAAGAAAATTTTGGAAAAAGGACAAAACTTCTGAGGGAACTTCTAGATCCAAGGATTCTGTAAGGGTCTCCTCAAGACTTAGAGATTGATGGGAATGAAAAATGTTAGGTTAAGAGAAAATGGCCAAGAAAAAACCACCAAAAATGGGTTGTATCCCTAGTGGAGTCACCAATTTTGTTATCGGACAAATCGGTAGGTGCAGAAACTAACACATCTCCCTAGATCCACCTATATCTAGAAAAAAACAGGACAGGACACGACTCTTTTCCTAAGTTGTAGTCATTGAATCTACCAATAAGAAGGAACGAGTTATGTACCTTTATATCACTTCCTTGGGTCTCTATTGTTCTTGCTTCATTCCGGTGCTCTTGTGATGTCAGGACCAAGACAACACAAACCAACTAAAGTGAAGATAGAAAAGTATATTCAATGTCAACTTATGCATATGATCAAGGAGTTATGCTATAAAATAAGAGTGATTTTATGGAAAAGGGACATGCCGTTGTATTATATTAAATAAAATTAGAAGATACAACCTGATCACCTTGATGTTGCAAGATTCCTTTCAGTGACCCTTGGTTTCAACACACACACTTACTCTGCACTTGCATGAAGAAGATCCAATTCCTCTTGATAGAGCAAATAGAGTCTTCAAGCTTCTGTCCAAGCAGGGTTCTTCACACAATTCTTTCACCAATTCTTCATTCAATCTTTCTTAACCTTTTCCATGAGAAACCTTTCAATATATAGGAGAGGGAGGGATGGTTACATGGATGAGGATGATCCCACCAAATCTTAGAAGTCAGTAGGATGCCAACCATGCGAATGCCAACTCATTTTCTAGAAGATCCCCTTCTAGAACCTTCGTGACTTCTTCTCCTTTCCAACATTAAAAACAGGTTCACACCCTATCTATAGAGCATACTATGAACAGTTTGCACCCTAAGTGTGGGTGGCCTGTTATAATGAGGGATTCTTTCACCTTGTAACATAGGAAACTTGCGAACTCATCTTAAAAATGTGTTTGTTGGAAGAAGACATCAGTCACTTTTCTCAGCCAAAAAGTCCTTGTGGGAGCCTGAACACATCACTTGTAGAGACATCGCCAGAGTGACCAAAATCATGTGTAACACCAAGGGCCATGGTAGGGACAATTTCATGTGGGGGAAGGAGCAAAAATGAGAATTTAAATATCTGAAACATCGTTTGCGCTCAGCTCCAGTACTCTCCTTTCTCGATCTGCAACAACCATTCGAGATTGAGACTGATGCATCTGACTATGCTGTGGGTGCAGTTCTCACTCAACATAGGCATCCAATAGAATACCATAGTCAGACACTCTTTGATACTGTATGGAAATACCCCTCCTATGAAAATGAAATTTATTCAATTGTGTAAGTCTGTCGTGAATACAAACAATACATTTTGGGGAAAGAGACAATCATGCACACTGATCAAAATCCTCTGCAATTCATACAGACACAGGGGAAGTTGCAGGATGACCACCATCAAAAGTGGTCCACCTACCTGCATCAGTTCCATATCAACATCAATTATAAGAAAGGTATCTCCAATCGTGTTGTTGGCTGCCTTAGTCGGCCTTCTCTGGCTGCACTTAACACTGTGTTTCATTCCTATGGACATGAAACATCAGAGTGGCCCCAACTTTACTAGCATGCTCCAAACTCTTCCACCACATATAAACTCTTGGGTACAATCACCACAGTCATTGATTTTCACATTCATGATGGACTCTTATGCCACCTGGGCTATCTATGCGTTCCTACAAGTGAGCATGAAAAGATAATTTGGGAATCCCACTATAGTGAGGTGGCATGAAATCTTGGCATAGATAAAACTGTGGTCGTTCTTCATAAACATTTTTATTGGCCAAAACTTCAACAGTGCGTCAAAAAATATATCAAATATTGCACTACCTACGCCACTTCCAAGCCGACCATCAAAAAGAAAGGATTATACACCCCTCTTCCTATTTCTAAGAAGCTGTGGGAATCCATATCCATGGATAACATGTCTAGTTTTCTGTACACCAAGCATGGAAATGAATGAGTGCTTGTGGTCATTGATCAATGTTCAAATATGTACATCCTCACAGTCTTTAAGAAGAATGACATAATGGCAGATACTTCCAAGATCTTCTTTGAATGAGTTTGGGTTCATTTTGGGATACCACAGACCATCATCTACGACCAATACAATAGGTTCCTCAACACCTTTTGGTTGAGTATCTGGTCTTTTTTCGACACCAATCTCACAAAATCCACTTCTTTCCAACCCCAAACTGATGGCTAAACCGAGGTCGTCAATCAGATGATTGTGCACATCCTGCGCATGTACAATTCTAAGCATCCTTGTACATGGCACGAGAGTCTCCCATATGTCCAACACACCTACGATAGGGATTTCTATAGTTTGACTGGCCATAGCCCATTTCAGGTGGGTCTAGGATTCCAACCCTTGGGACCCATTGAAGTTGAACTTCCTCTTGCCACCGCATAGACAAACTCTTCCCTCAATCATTCTGCGATCGAAAAAGCCACTAGATTCATTGATCATATCCAACACATCCACTAACAGGTACAAGATAATTTTTATAAATCCAATGCTAAGTACAATCAATGGCATGATAAACACAGTGTACGACACCAGTTTTAGGTTGGCAACAAATTCTAGTTACATTTGCAGAAGGAGCGTCTCACTAGGCCCCATTGAAAGCTTCAACCACTTCGGTATGGGCCTTACACTATCACGAAGGTTGTGGGTAGTGATACTTTGAGATCAACACTCCACCCTTCCTTGGTTTGCATCCATTATTCAATGTGGACCTGCTTCGGCCATATTTTCCACCATTATTAGACACCTATGAGATTGTTGAACAACTGACACCAACAGAGCTCAAGCATGACTGCATGGAACAAGAATCCATCTATTAGATTGTGGACACACATATCAAGGTCACTCGTCAGCAATGGATCCAACTTTATCGAGTTGTCAAGGTAGGGAAACACCTACACCAAGGCAAGTGGCTCACCTGGCCAAATCGAGCAGAATCTTCCCCACCTGATGGGGGAACTCAATGCAATGGATACCATTTCTTCCTAAGGGGGGGGGATTGATCCAGGTGGATATTGGTGTCCACCCACCTATTCCAGCTGGCTCATCGAGTCCATTGTTGTTCAACATGTATTTTTGTACTACATTATAATTGTGAGTTCTACACTTATGGGGATGTATGAAGCCTCACACTTTATCCAAGTGGATACAGGTGGTCTCTTGCCTAATCCAACTGGACTATTTTTTATTTTTTCATGTCAACACATCTTGTTATACTTTCAGGGTTGTTTTGGGGCCCTAAAGATTGTCTTTTTTACCCTCCATAGTCAGACTGTAGATGTAGTTAGAGTCTAATGACATAATGTGTAGCTCTCTGAAAGACCTTTCCAACAGGTTATCACCCACCTAAAAAAGAGGTCGTATGCAAAATTTATGACCCTAGGAAATTGAGGTACAAAATTACACCAGCTTACCCATAGGGACCACATGAATTTTGGTGTTTCACCTTCTAGGGTTAGGTTTTTGGATGTCTAGGGTTTTGGAATTCATGAGTAATATGAAAAGGGCCTACAGAGCCTCATTGTAATCTATTCTGCTCATACAGATGTGCGTAGCAACCAAATCTCTTCTCGGAGATAGCTACCACCAGTCGAACAAGTTCCAGTTCTGGAGTTTTACAGTTTCATCCTATTTCATTATTTAATAAAAGATATTGCTCACTGAATATTTGTGTTATTCTTCCTATCTCTATGTTATTTTATTCAGTCTATCAAGAAGTTCGTTCCACTCCTAAATCCAGATCAATGTAATAATACAACCCTCTCAAACATAAAAGTGCATAATATCGAGCCAAAGGAAATCTCCCTACCCGTGGCTGCCATGCACCGGTCCAACTGTTCTACTAGACATACCTACATCACTCTGGCCCAAGAAAACATATGGTTATTCATGGACCGCTCAACAACTCCCATCTTCGTACCCAAAATACGTTGCGTCCCCAACAATCCATATACCCGAACTACCATCTCACAAAATACTCGGAGCTCCAAGTAATCATTTGATTTAATACTAATGGATCCCCCACTCATCACAACCATCCACGTGCAGTAGTGGGTGACCAATGTCTCCATGTGCACCCCTGCTAGTATCCTCAACTGCTCTACCAACGCCTCCCCTAGATCGAGATCCCAGTGATAAAGTAAATATCTATATCTCCCTCACACCATGAAACACTAAAGGTTAGGTTGCCACATATGTACTATAAATTCCAACACGGGCTCTTGAGTACAGATCAAAGCACAATAAAAAAGTGCAGCAATCCTGCCTATGCTAAATGACGTCAAATTTAGGCACTTGTTCCCACTTGTCTCCTACGAGACTCTCAATATATCTCTCTCCACTAGACCAACATCCTACCTCTCAAGATGGTCACATGCACCCACAACACAATGAAATTTTTCAGTTCATCATCATGAAAAAACCCCCAAACATGAATACGAATCCACCTGCATGACTATTTCATGAACAATAGCACTCATCCACATGACTGCTTCATGAATAGTCGTGCTCATCCATGCAACTTCTCCATGCACATTTGTTCTCATCCATGTGACAATTTCATGCACAATCATGCTTTTTCATGTGATTGTATGCCAAAAAGTCACGCGGTCTTCCTCTACCATATGCGTGCATGTCTCTCTAATAGTCGTGCGCATCTGTGCAACTTTTTTTTCCATAGTCGTTCACATCAAGGATGATTTTAAGAATGGAAATATATTTTAAAATGTAGAAATCTTGACAAATCTTACTAATCCTTCATATTCCAACTATAAAAAAATTAGCGATATTTTTGTAAAAATATTAAAATTTCTAAGGATTTTATATAGTTTGTATAAAAGTTTGGCGATTTTTAAGGTAAAATAATTATTTCCAATAGAAATTGGTAGAATAACTTTTAGAATAACGAATCGTTTTTGGGAAAACCTTGGAAAAGTATCCCATTCATGAAATTTATCCCCTAAAATCATTCGTGGTGCACATTCACGCAACTGTTAGTCAAATAGTTGTGCACATATTCCACCTTCATTTTCACAACTGATCAACCAAACCTTGTGCACATATTTCTAGATATAGATGATACAACCACACACTTTGTGTGACCTCATCACTTAAACTCACCCATATGTGCAAGGGATCCTTCATTCTCCCATGAGGATACCCTACCCTAACCAAAAAATGGTTGTATGACCCCCTACCCTCTCAAAAGCACACCTATGTTATGTAGGAGGTTTTGATGGCTTACCTCAGTTTCTCTCTACTCGAATATAACCATGTATGCTCTCCCATAGCTCAACAAAGTCCATGCAAAAACTCTCAAACCTCCACAGTGAAAAGTACAAATGAGGTGGCTCTATGGGCCCCACGCCCTTATATACACCCTTTTTCCCAACTTCCCTACCTCCATTTGGGAGCATTCAACTTATGTTCCCCTCACCGTTTGCACCCACTTGATCTTGATTCCCTCACCTTCACAATGATACCCTCAGATTCTTATTTCAGTTTGAAGCCCCTGGGACCCCCTTCGGCCACCTCGAGCCCAGGTATGTACCCCATGTCTATATTTCTTTATTATGCAATTGTTTACTTTTACATATATGTTTCACATTGGGTATTTGGTTTGAATGTGTAGGCCTTCTCCCACAACCCATTTTCACGTCGGAAATTATGAATCCATTTATACCTCTAGGTATATATCCCTAATTGGCATACCATTCAACCCTCCACTCATAATTTCATTTTCCAATTATTCCCCCTGACAATTGTCCTTAGGTTTTCTCCCCGCCCGACTATACAGTACCATCACCTCCATTGCCTCCAGGCACCATCATACGGTAGCTCTCTTACCGTCATGAGTTGTCCCAAATTTATCTATCCCTCAACATACCGACAATCATGTTGTTCTACCCATTAGGATTGGGAGTCTTGGTAGTGTTACAATCCAGATAAAGAGCCTCATATCTCTTCCTCCTATTCATGCCACTTTCTTATGTTCGTTTACCTCAAATGAAACTTCACATTCTCATTACCATTCCATACTATCCGCCATCACTTGTAATATTAATCACCATACCCTTCAAATTAATATTAATACTCATAAAACCCTTCAAATTCTGATTTTTTGAATAATTCTTTTTCTCCAAAAGGGTTTTGAATGAATTACCATACCCTTCAAATTATGATATTCTAAATAAGTCTCAGGTTACAAAGTATTGATCTATTATTCCATAGTTCTCCCCTGTATGCCTCTCTTGCAAATATCGCCCCTTTAAATTTTGGCAAAATAATAAAATACTGAATATCTTAATACCTAGGAAATATTTTATGAAAACGGTTTTAAATGAATCACCATAAACTTCAAATTCTTATCTTCTGAATAATCATGTTGCTCCAAAGTATTATGCTTCTCCATAGTGCTATCCGGTATGACTCTCTTGCAAATATCTCCACTGTATGTTTTCGTAAAATAATGAAACAATGAATAGCTCTTTACTATTTAAATGACTTTATGAAATTAGATTTTAAATTCCTGCTCATTTTTCAATTGTAAAAATAAAATTTTATGTTTTTTTTTTAGAACCTCGATGCGTCTATTAATATAATGTGTTAGTCTGTTTTTGTATACAACGCACCAATGCACTTAAACATTTTGGAGCACCGATGTCATAAAATTATTTTTTATTTATTTATGAACTGGTGCGACTTGTAAATAAATGCCACA
>JZKD02S0189833.1:206002-216596 GCA_000966675.3 Picea glauca | reverse complement strand
GTTGGCGTTCCTTCGTATATCTTAGGATTTGATCCCTTCATAAACGTGTGGTAATTTAAACTAAATGCACAACTCAATTAAACGAATCGGTGCCGCAGCTGAAACGCGGGGCAGTAGAGAATGGGTGGACAGTTGAATCTGAATCGCACAGACAACTGAAACGCATAGACAGATAATGAAATCCGTGGCGAATGGGCGGACAGTTGAATCTGAATCGCACAGACAACTGAAACGCATAGACAGATAAGAAAATCTGTGGCGAAAATGAAATGCCCAGACAGGTGGGGATTACATATCCTTACAGTAAATTTTTAATGTGATTAGGTAAATGTTAAAAAGTAAACATGTTAACGGATGCCTTTATAAATGCAAAAAGGTTATGAACACTAAATCTGATCCATTGATTTTGAAGGACGACTAAGAATATGCCAACATCTTCAATGCATAGCCATCAGATTAGGGTTTAAGGTTAAATAAGGTTAAAAGATCATTAATTGTGCCCATTGTCAATAGGTATACGCCTTTCGGCGTAAATATCTAATTCATAATTAATATATTTACAGTAATATTAATATTTTTAATATAAAAAACTAAGCGGTCTTTCTTATCATTTTTTTTGTAATTTTGTTTTTTTATATAGTAATGAGTTTGTTATTGACTTCACTTCTTTATTTTTTTATCTTTTTAATAGAGTAATGAGTTTGTTATTTACTTCACTTCTTTATTTTTATATTTTTATTTTTTTGTTTTATAGAGTAAAACTTTGTTATTGACTTCACTTGTTTATTTTTTATTTTTTATTATAAAGTAATGACTTTGTTCTTGATTTTATATTAATTTGCTTTTGATTTAAAATTTATGTGCCAAATTTAATGTTGAAAATAAAAATAGAAAAATATATTTTTTAATATAATAAAAAAATAATTTTTTAATTTGTTAAATTTAATGAGGAAGATAAAAAGTAGATTAATATAATTTTTAATATACTAAAAAAACTCATGTTTAAAAATTTGATTGACTAAAATTATTAAAATATTATTGTATTATAGCAACTTTCACATAGTTAGAAGTTTAAGTCCTCCTAATATATATTCCTCTTAATATATAATGCCTCCATAGTAGCCACCCACTAAACTCTAGTCTAAATCCACATATTTAATAGTATCTCCAATTGCGAAGTATCCTAGTAGGACTCTCTCCTAAACAAAAATATTTTCTTAAGAGTAAACTAGCACAACCACAATAAACAAGCAAGATTAAAGTTAGGGTTTCATATTAGGGTTAAGGTCATTAAAGTTTGAGATTAGAATTTTATATATGCCTCATTTTCCACTTTTTTTTTATATTTTCATAAACATGGTTTACATACATAGAGAATGTGTATATATCATAAGTTGGAAGCTAAATGTCAATAATCAAGTGAAAGGCATCCAAATGTATCTGTAAGATTTAGTCCATTCTAAATTTATGTGGAATATAGAAATTCTTTCCCATTGTCACAAATCACTTGAAACATTATGCAATTTGTTCAGGGTGAATTCACAAATGCAAGTACTCTAGCATTGCTACTGGACCATCCGCCAATCCCAGGCAAAGAATTCTCTTCCTTAGCAGCCTATGCCAGAAGCATCATAGACTATCTCATGCATTGCCAAGTCCCTGTTGTGAGATGGATTTCCTACCAAGAGCTCGGTGCAATGGAGGCCTCGTTTTCCTTCATTTTCCCACTATCGATGTACCACTCATAGAGCAATGAAAAAATGTGAACTTAAAAAAACAGAGAACATCAAAGTAAAGCACAATAGATCCATTTCAAACTATTTGACCCTATAAATGTAATAAAGAAAATTGAGACAAACCTTGTTTACAATTGCGCTTGGGGATTTCTAAAGACATTGTCCCATATATGTGCTTTGTACCTGCATGTGGGATCTATACCTTCGTGTCCATATATAGATGTGCCACTGATAGATCACATACAAACTTTTCTCAAAGATCTACATCAATCATTGTTTATTCATCCACGTACCATCCTGTCCAGTGTAATGATATCCAAAATAGAATTCAATCATGGAAACCTGTGCTTAAATCTTTTTCTCACATGAAATCAATTCAAGAAACAAAAATATTAGAAATACCTTATTATATAGTGCATGTTATATAGTGCATGGATGCTTAGATATTTAAACTTCACTATAAAAATTAAGATCCTACGGTAAGATCTTTAATTTCTCAATGATAGTTTAAGGTCTTTAAACTTCCCTATAAATGTACAATTGATAAATCACAGAAAAATTTCACTTACAAAAACATAAAACATCAAATTAAATCATGATATATCTAACACAAAACCATAAAAGGATTCAAAATATCCATTTAAAAAAATTTCACCTAGTAAATTTAATAAAAAAGATTGAGATGAACCTTGTTTATTATTGCACTTGCCACCCAACTTTATAAAGGTGCCGCCCCACATATGTGAGTCGTACCTACATGTCCTTCTATGTATTCAACCAAAAACCATTAGAAAAAAATAAAACATCAACCTCACTAAGGTAGAAAGTAAATAAACAAAACAAAAACAAAATGGTTCGAAATAAATTACTTTGTTACGCCACGAAAGAAAAGTGGTACTTCCCTCCATTATCCAATAAGGTCTACCCGTCTGAGTTGGCTTCCTCAATTGGATATCGGGTGCGGTTATAGGTCGCAGTTACAGAAGACGGTGGAATTTCCCACAGTGGGGATTGCCTATGACATCCGAAGGTATGATTGTGGTGGAAGGATTGGGGTTCCCATCCATCAACGAGTTGATGAGCCTCTCCACATTGCCTGGAAAGAGTCGACCATCACTACCACTCTCATTCCCATTTACACCCATTGCTACATCCCCTACCATTCCCATTTAAACCAATTATTACACCCATTTCCATTGAAATATGAAACAACTCCCAATGTAGTGTCACCTTATATAATTAAATGAAATACGTGGCATGCTTCACAATCTTAAAATCCAAAATGAAATGCTTGACACCCTACATATTCCATAACTAATTTAATTGCAATAAAATGTAATCTTTATTAATCATATAAGTGTGGCAATCATCTAGTGAGTAGAATAATTTTTTAATATGATTAAGTAAATGGGAAAAATTAAACACATAAACTTAAGACTTTATAAAAGAAAGGAAATGTTCTTTATTTATTGTGACGACGAAGAATATTCCATCCACATTTAATCTTATCCATAGAAAAGAAATTAAGTACCAAAACATTACTAAATATGCCCATTTCTAATAGGTATACGTCTCTTGATGTAATTAAAAATAGTTCGTTCCACGAATCTCGCTCATGGTACTTCCTCTAAGTAGATTTGGGGGTGTTTCCTACATGTGTGAGGCCTTGTTAAGGAGGAAACGAGTGTGTGAGAAGAATGATTATGTGAGTAGTAAATAATCCAATCATTCCCATCGTACATATCGAGCTCTTAACCTTACATTCACAAAGATGAACGGGAAGAAGAAATGAGGTGTTTTGAAATAACAATTCTTTTATTGTGAGTTACTTTTTGTTTTCCGAATTGTGTGAGAAGATAGGTTTTCTTTTAGGCTTATAATTTCAAATAATTATTGTGTCTCAAATTCTTTTTTTATAACGGTTATAAAGTTTCAGTAACTTTGCTTTTACGTTTTATGTAAATTCATTAACTGTTATTTACTACTTTCTTTCTTTCATCCGTGACAATGTTTTCTTCCCTATGTGATAGTGTTACATCCATTAAGTCTATTGAATCGACCACATGCACGAAATAATAAAGATGAATAAAGAATAACAAATTTTACATTAAAATATAGTATGTGGTCATGATCATTTATCAATTTTATCTCCTTCAATTTCTCATGTTTACCATTCAAGTAGTTCTTCTTGGATCCCTTTCTTGAACTTCAAGATTTGAAATCGTCACATTGTTTAACCTTCTTTTCCATTTCTCTAACACAATTTATTGTGTTTTTCCATTAAGACTGTCTTTTCCATAATTTGAAACAAAAAACTCTTCTACATTAAGATAATAGAATAAATATAAAAGACAATATAAGAAATGTACTTAAAATAACTTTATCACACATTTGTTATTTTTGGAATGTTGTTTCTGATGAAATTTTTTCATTCATATCTTGTCTTCAGTGCCTTTCTGCAACAGACTTTTCTAGAATCGAAGATTAGAGATAGAATAAAATATAACCAATGTACTTTTGGAATTATGATAACAATTAGTTATGGTAATAATACAAATTTACTTGTGGTAAATATTTGGGAGTTTGTATAACGAAGACAGATCCTGAAGCTGTGTAATCAAAGAAATCTCTCGAACTGATGTAAATGATCTAACCTATGTTGTGTATATCCATGAATCCTCGAGAGGCATTGTAATGTTGTAAGCCTAATTATAATCTCATAATAAGATATACCGGTACCTTGCCCCATCAATGATTTCTTGACACATACTCAAAGTTTTACCACATAAATTTCTTGTGTTAATCGATGTGATGTTTTTGTCCATATTGTCACATTTATTGCATTTAATTAGTGTTTGGAGCTCTAAATACCAACATGTACTTAAAATAACTTAGTCATACCTTTGTTATTTTTGACAGAATGGTTCTCAAAACTGAAAACTTTTCATTCATATCCTCCCTTCTCTACCTTTTTGCAATTATGTGATTATTTCTTTGAGTATGTGTTCAATGGAATGATCTATTTATGACATTGCAATTCCTGGTATGTGTTTTCTTTTGGACAAAATTACATCTATTTATGACATTGCAATTCCTGGTATGTGTTTTCTTTTGGACAAAATTACATCTCTCGCTACAAATATTTCATTACTTATGCTTGCCTGCATAAAGCCTAATGGAGCGCTAAACCTGATCCACTAATGTTGACCTCTAAAAACTCATTATAAATATGAATCTCATTGAAAATTCAAACAATTTTCACCGGGTTATCTATCGCATGATGGACTACTCAATTAAACTTATTGTTATAGGAACTACTCTCCCTTGATCCATCCATTACTATTAACTCTGTTAGAATAAAAGTAATTTCCACAACACAATACAAGTAAGTTACAATACAATTTCATTTAGTCCTTCAAAAAACCTCTGGTGCACTTGACTCTAGTCAAGTTACATTACAATTTCATTTAATCCTTCAACAAATCTCTGGTGATGAGACACCACCCCTACGTATCCATGTGTACTCTCATTTATTCTTTTAACTTACGGTTTACCTCTCGTGAAGCCACGCATACAACCTATATTATATACACTCTAGGCTTGTATGTACCTACCAGGATTTTATAATATAGCTTGTATGTACCTATTAGTATTTTGGACGGGTACTCAAAGTAGTTATATGTCAATTTCACACGTTCAATTTTTTTTTATCTAGGTCAATAATGATGTGTAGATTTCATATCAATGTGTCAAATACAGGTTTGCACACAAAATATTTGCTACATCAATAATGATGTGTAGATTTCATATCAATGTGTGAAATAAGGATTTACAGAATACATGCTACAACCTGTCAAATCTATATTGAAGTTTTGTTAAATCCTCTCCAATCAATGCAGTAGAATTAGATGTTAATTAAGTTTTGGTTTTTAAATTTTACCATCACTTATTTAGATTTGTCAAATCCATATTGAAGTTTTGTTAAATCCTCTCCAATCAATGCAGTAGAATTAGATGTTAATTAAGTTTTGGTTTTTAAATTTTACCATCACTTATTTATGTTTTTAAATTTTACCATGGATTTTTTTAGCATGATAAGTTATGCTTAAAATCACTATTTAGTGATAAGGCATTCCATGTAAACAAAAATATTTGCAAACAAATTTAAAAACTTTACCATTGCTTAATTTAACATGATAAACTAACTGAAATTTACATTAGGTTATAATTTAGTGCACAGATTTATATAAATTTTAATATAAAAAAAATTTCAACAAATTTTTTTTAACTAATAGTGGTTTACACTCAAGTTTGAAGTGCACTATGCTAATTTGTATAAGCTTTATCTAAAACTTCCCACACCAAAAAGTCTTCAAAGTTTTGTTCAACTTTAACGAACTTTAATTAATGGTTTGAAGTGCACTATGCTAATTTGTATAAGCTTTATCTAAAACTTCCCACACCAAAAAGTCTTCAAAGTTTTGTTCAACTTTAATGAACTTTAATGAATGGCTTGAGTTGGGGTAAATTATAAGTTTAAGTGAAATTTAATATATAAATTTATATGAATTTTAATCTAAAACTTTTTTATTTTTTATTTAATGTTAAATTAATATAAGTAAAACTTATTATATAATATAAATATATATCAATTTTAAATTTAATTTTGTATATCTTAATATTTTAGAAATATATATACAATTTTATTTCTCATTTTTTTTTAAAATAATTTTATTATTTTATTTTATTGATAATATTTATTAAAATTGTTATTTTACATTAATGAAATTGTTATTATTTTAATGTAAAAATAAATTAACATTTTTAAATATAATTTTGTCAAATTTGAATTATTTTACTAAATCTCCAATTAAAATGTCTACTTTTCATTTTCCATTTTTATCTTCACTTGTCCTTCTCTACAACTTGCACACTTTTATGGCATACCTTGTTGTTGGAAACAATGACAACGGATTTCCAAGTTTAGGATTCTAGATCCTATAAATCAGTGATTGGTTGAAACCAATGAGACAAAGTTAGAGATGTGTTTTCAATAATCAGTTCTTTTGTAACTATGTATTCTTATATATTTTGCAAGCCCGTAGAGGAAGACAATGAGCATGAGTGAGCTGTTGTAATCTCCGTGATCTGAATAATAATACAACTGGTACCTCTTCTTGGTGGATGTAGCCCAACATTTGGGTGAACCACATGAAACATTTATGTTTCTTATCTACGTGTTTATTGACTATCAAGTGATATTTATGTTTCTGCATTAACGAATACAACAATTGGTATCAAAGCCGAGTTGGAAGCCGCTAAAAACGAGAAACGATGATAGGGTGTCGAGCAGTGTCATCTTTTGCAAGGGAGCGTCGACTTTTACATCAGCGCTTGGCTACCATTGTGAAGGGAGTGTCGATGCTAGGCAACAGGTCTAGGGGGAGCGCCGATAATAAATAGCATTGGGATCCTAGAGGGAGCACAAATCGTAAATCAACGCTCACCTTACCTACCAAAGGGAGCGTCGATCTAGGTAGTGGACTTATGAAAAATTCTATATACTCCAAAGGACCACCAACCTCCTTTATAAAACACTCGTATGATTATTCCTTTTGAAAAATTAAAGGTATGGTTTTATATGAAAGTGGAAAGGCTTTATTATATTTTGGAATTAAATATAATATGTAAAGGTGGAGGAGTGTGTTTTAATTAAAAAAAAATGTCAAGTTACGTGGGTCGATATGTTTTAAAGGTTTTTTTGATGGAATGAAAAAATTTAAGGTATAAAGTAAATTAAAAAGACGATGTTAATAAAAAATGTTTTTATTAAATTATTGTAACCTTGTAAACTTTATACCATCATTCTTCCACATATTTTTTGAAAGTGCCTTGGTTATTATAAGTAATGGTGTTTTTAGGAATGTTTTCTCTAAAGGCAAAGATGTAGAGTGTGAAGTTTGAAATTGAGAAGTTTAATGGAAAGAACAATTTCGAGATCTGGAAGTTAAGATGCATGATCTGCTCGTGCAACAAGGCATGGTGAAGGTGTTTTTGGGAAAAGAAGAAACCCGCGAACATAAGAGATGATGACTGGGATGAGATGGATGCGAGAGAATTGAGTGCCATACGCCTGTGTTTGGCCGATGATGTCCTATTCAATATTGTCTCGAAGAAGACAACAGTCGGTTTATGGATGAAGCTAGAACGATTGTATATGATAAAATCCTTGAAAAACATGATCTTCCTGAAAAGGCAATTGTACATTTTGCACATGAAGGAAGGTAGGAAAATAGAAGATCATTTAAATACTTTTAATACTCTTTTAGTCGAGTTGACTAGAATGGGAGTGAAATTTGAATCTGAATATAGGATGATTACACTATTATGTTCTTTGCTCGTGTCATGCGATCACTTTGTTACCTCTATTAATTTCATTTCAACATAAAGTATTGAGTTTGATGATATTGTTGGAGCTGTGACATCCTCTTCGTTAGGACAACAACACTTTAACAAGTGCAATTTTTATTTCTTTTTGTTTAAGGTGTGTGCGTGCATGTAAAAAGGAACAAACACACTTGACTCTACGCCGCCACCCGATGACTAACAAGACGCAACCATGATGATCACAACAAGAAGAAATAAGGCACACAAGAAGTAACTGCAAGCATTAAACGACCATATACATAAGGCGCACAACAAGTAGCTGCAAGCATTAAACGACATACTGTGTTATGTACAGTGCGAACAAAGATGGAAGAATCCATAGTAGTGGATTTTACTATTTTTGCACAGGAAAGCAGGGCGTTTAATCTTAGTTCTCTGCTCCAGAGAGAGAGAATGTCAGATAGGCTCCTATCCAACTACTGAGGTAGAAACTAGTAATATCTGTCAGGAGGTCGCAGTGGTGGGAACTCTACCCTTAAAGAGCCCGAGACTATTGATCCGACCTTAGAGATGTGTCGCAAGAGTGGAAACCCTGCCTTTAAAGGGCCCGAGACTCTTGATACGGCACTGGATTATTTACACAAAAATAATCACACACACAAACTTATATACAAAGTGACTAGCTTTATCGAATCGAAGAGTCTGATATCATACAACTATGAGTTTGGACAATTCCAATTATAGTACTAACCTTGAAATTAATTAACAATCTCAATACATCCTATTTGTTGCATATACCATAAAATTACAATAACATTATCTTAACAACCTCACATATTATGTTATAAAAACCTTGCAACTAAAACATCAATCACCAATCGCATTACTCCTTGTATGCTACCAATGCAATGAAGTTACAATAACTTTACCATAAAATAAATCAATATTCATTTATATTACCATAACCTTGTCAATGAATTAATAATAAAAATAAATCATTACCAAAGCAGTTAACATGAAGCATTGCATTACATGATTCTTCCATTGCGTGCAAGTCTCATTCATCAGGCAACATGTCATTCAATTCTTAAATAATCATGGGCGCGAGAATAAGTAAATTTAAGCCATCATTAGAAATAACTATACAAAAACTAAATATCTAGATCCACCATCTACTACATAAATCCTCAATGCGTAAAAACTAAATCTATGTCAATCATTCACTACATACTAACCACTACTCAAGTAGCGATAACTAAAACCATCGGTATTGCATCCATAATGCCATAAGGAGCCATCTAAATCAACACTAATATACATCTAATAGTCAGAAATTTAGAACCAATAATTAATGCAATGATCTGCATTTGCTTGTTAGGAAAGTTAACTTAAAGGTAAGTTGCCCTTGTTAAATTAAAGTGGATTTCCATTTTCAAATACTAACGAAATAAAATAGTTGATACCATGAACATTAACTGGAAAATAAATTACTTTCATTTAAATAAGGTGGATGTTGCTATGAAACAATTACTAAAAAGTAGATTGCTTTTACTGAAATAAGGTAAATTGCTATTTAAGAAAACATTACTAACATAAAGAGGTTGCTAATAGTAAAATTCGATTGCCTATTAATGCCAAAATTGAAAGCATTCAACTGAGTCGAAATAATCCAATCTCAACCGGTACTAAAACATAAGCAATACTTTCCTACTTCCTCGTTAGAATACAACTCATTAAAAATTTTCGAGGGATAAGGTGTCTTTAGATTAATAGTCTAATATATAAAATTCGTTTCTAACTGAAAACAAATAATTTATGAATACATTGTCACAAGGATTGTGCGTTGTCCTGAGGTTAACAGCTGATTAAAAACATCAAGAGCTATCATGGCCAACAACTGTTATTGTGAGAACGAATTCTCATATCTAAATTTACAAAAACGAAATGCCCATAAAACTATTGCCAGAACAATCTCTGTGATCTAAATTTACAAAACGAAATTTTCCATACAACTATTGCCAGAACAAATTCTCAGATCTAATTTTACAAAAATGAAAATGCCCACAGTGATATACAAAATGCCCACAGTAATAGAAAATGCCCATACCAATATAAAAATGCCCTCAAAAATTTATAAACGCCCACAGTCATCTAAAAATGGCCACATCAATATAAAAATGCCCACAAAAATTTATAAACGCCCACAATCATATAAAAACGGCCACATCAATATAAAAACGCACACCGAAATTTATAAACACCCACAGTCATATAAAAATGCCCAGGGTAATATAAAAACGCCCACAATGATATGGACATGCTTGTAACGACCCTTGATTATTAATTATAATTAGTTTAATAATATAATCCTAAAAATTGTTTCTTATATAATATTAACTAAATTAATTATCATTAATTAATTGTTCATAATTGTCAATGGTTATTTAATTATTAATCAACTCTTTAATTAT
>JZKD02S0189833.1:155517-195869 GCA_000966675.3 Picea glauca | reverse complement strand
GGGGATGAATTTTGAGAGCTGGGGGATTGACAGAGTGAAAATTTTGAGTGGAATTGACACAGTACACCGGGGGTTGCTGGGGGTTTTGGGCATGGAGAGCCAGGATATCCGTTGATATCCTGGGGCTAGGGAGCTACCTAGTCGGCAGGGAGGACGGTTTTGGGTAGTGTTCTAAAGAAGCGGGAAGGAAGCAAGCAACGAGAAAATAATAGCATCAGGTTCAGGTAAGAATTATGCATTGTTTTGAATTAGTTTGTTATTAAATTTTATTATATTTCCGAAATTGCATACGAATGAATTAAATTAGTAAAATTTCTTTAATTTTACTACTAAGTAGGTTGTTTAAATTATTCGGCCATTAAAATGCCCACAGTGATACAAAAATACCCTCTGTAATATTTAAATGCCCACGACAATATGAAAATGCCCACGACAATATGAAAATTCCCGAAGCAATAAGAAAATGCCTAGATTAAAACAAAACGCCCATGACAATATGAAAATGCTCAGATTAAAACAAAATGCCCAGATTCAAACAAATGCCCACGACAATATGAAAATGCTCAGATTGAAACAAAATGCCCACAACCATATTTAAAAATGCCCCCGGTCAGATATATATGCCTAAAGATCACCAATAAGAAATTGCAGCCAATAGTAAGAGAATGCTAGAGCCAAGGATAACTCGTCGAAAGGATTATGGGGTTATAACAGTCTAGGCGTAGAAAACAACAACAAGGAAACAAGATGATCCAAAAATCAAGACATCAATCATCATCATAAGGATTCATATACAACTTTAATCAATTTTCATTTTATTCTTAAATAAACAAATGCACTTGCGTACTTGTGACCGACAGCGAATAACCGAAGACGTTATCCCGCTCGCCGACCGCCGAGACCTCACCGGTACCTCCCAGCCAACGATAGGGGTACTCTGCTTCCCCCTTAGCCCCCCGAGCCACAAAGGGGCCACACACTATCCATATGGTATGTCTAGCTTCCCAGCTCGCCTCGCAGGGCCAAGCTACCACTCCAATCCAAGCTGGAAAATCCCAACTCTCCACAAGTAATTAGTCAAGTCACAATTCTGACAGCGTAATGTTATGCTAATATCCGATCATCTTTCTTCCTCATCTTCCCTTTCTTTTATAGAGTTGTCCAAAACTCACACTTTCCCTAAATCACTTTTAAATTAAGTTTAAATAAAAACATTCTAAATATTATCCTTCGCACAAGTGTCATCCATCCCCCTCTTTCCTCCAATAATTATTTTCTTTAATTTATTAATTTACTCATTTCCCTCACCCACCTAGAGTTGCTCCTAAATTTCCTCCTAGGTGTTCCTAGATCCCCTTACATGTTTTAAATAATTTCCCTAAAAATGAAGTTACTAAATTAGCTCAAATTAGAAGGTTCTTAATTGCAGATTCCTTACTATGTTGACCTTTCTTTTTACCATAAGTTCCCAACTTTCCTTTATTATGTTTCCTCCACTCCTTAGTTTCCAAATTTTCATTATCCCCTTCTTTCCCCTTTTTATTAGAGCCAAAATGGCAGTTGCGCTATTTACTCTTTTCCCTTTATTATTAATTTAAAATCTTTTTATACTTCCACAAATTAAATAATTTGTTTCTTATTTACAATTTAAAAACATGGATTTTTAATTAAATTATTACTCTCTTCATTTTACCCCAAAAATTTATGAAGACTAAAACTATTACCTAAGGGGTTTTTTTTTGTTTAAATTTTTTATTTTATTTTTATAGGGCATGTTCTTAAGGTTAGACAAAATTTTACCCTGAGCAATTTTAGACTTAGGACTTAGATTCTGAACTAAGCAACATTTAATTAGGGAAGTAGCTTAAGAATTTCTTAATGTGTTAAATTTTTTAGGGCCATCTAGGTTTGTTCCTTCATCAACATCAACACGATGTTCCCTTCAGGACGCACCACGTGCTCCAAGGGTGCCACTCGCCAACTTATGTTTCTTTTGCGCGACGTGCCCTTCAAGATGCACCACGTTCTCCAAGGGTGTCACTCGCTAACTTCACTGATTGGTAGACATCTATAACCACTGGAGTCAAAACTCCTCCAGGTGAACTTGTGGGAGACTAAGGGATATAAGGAATATGGCCCCTGCCTTATTGCGTGCCCGTTAGAATCATCGTGAGCGACTGTCGCAGTCTATCCTCATGGCATTGTGGATCCTCTCGAACTAGGTAATCGTTAACCCACAGTTCGAGCCACGGCAGGAGTGCTAGTAGGTTGTGGCAGAGTTGCTGTCGACACCTCTCCCTCAACCTCTCTAGAAATCATGTGTGGCCCCTTTACTCCATATGTGAGTCTGGTCGGCAAACTATCGTCATCCTGCATCATCCAAAATCATGTCAGAACATGTCAACATCATATCATCAAATCAATGAAATATCACAGTAAATAAATCAACCCAAATAGCACACTCCCTGACTCAATCCGGAGTCCAAGGGGTTCCACTGATGCCTCTGCATCCTCAAGGTCCAAAACCCTACACACTCAATAAAACTGAGTCAATAGCATCTGTCTACGTCAAAGTAGTAAAACATCATGTCATCTATCATAATGCATCATAATCAAAGATAAATGTTTTAACATCATAAAATTCTAGATCACTTGCGATCAAGTGTCCTCAAAGAATAAGTTTTCTCAGTGCACCAGAGCGGGATGTTACATACACCCCCTCTTGGTCTAAACTTTGTCCCGAAGTTTCTCAGTATAAATGCTGAAATAAAAGTACCACAGTATCATAAGTATATCTATCAAACAAAAATGGGAACTGTTGGGGCATATTGTTGAAAAGTCAACAAGAAACATGTGTCTAATATAGTTTTCCCTTAATTAAATTAGACAATAAATATTAATCTATTATCTCATTCATAACTGAGTGATTTGGAATTGTAACAGAATTATAAGTGTAGTTAAGTGAGTTAAGCTTAGTTGTATTAGTGTGAGTTCAGTGAATTAATTATTCATTAATTCAGAATCAGTTAACTCGCATGCAACTGAAGATTCTCCATGGTTAACTACATGCATGTCATTCCAATGGACACCAGTTGAGATAATAGGTGAAAGGGATAGTTGACTATCAGTTGTGATTTGTTCACACATGCAGTGGATATGCTTATGAGCATGTGCAAATGATTCATTCGATTTATTGTGAGAATTCAGATTGCAGAGTTTGTGCAAAGGAGGAACGTTGTCTGGACACAGGAATTGGCGCATGTATTTGTTAATTATTGTATGACAGTGTGAGACGATTGTATTGTAATGAGAGCTCTTGGATTAGAGTTTTGTATGAGATTTTTTCATGATTCATGATATACATAATATATGATAGTGGGGTTTTTAGCTTTACGCTTTCTCGGTAAAACTTATTGTGTTATGTGATATTGATATTTCACTTTGTGCTTATGGTTGTGATCGTAGTTTAAATTTCTTCCGCAAAAGTAATAGTAGAAGCGATTCTGTATTTAACAATAGTGGAATTTGTTAGGTCAGGAGATTCACAGGAATACATTAATTTGTATCGAAATTTATACACATATCATATGGGTCCTCCTAGGTCACCGAGTGTGAACTATAACTGTCCCACTGGACCTTGACCTGATCTACCATTCGACATCGTAACTGTCAAACACAATGATCTAAGATGTGGACCGGCTCAACCATGAGCACTCCCTTGTCCGATACCTGCATGGAAATCATGTCAATCATGTGTGTAGGATCACTAATATAATGTCTCAAAACAGATAGATGAAAAACATCGTGCATACACCTCAAAGAATCAGGCAAGGCTAGTCGATAGGCCACGGACCCCTTTCTCTCCAAAATCTCGAAAGGTCTCATGAACCTAGGAGAGAGTTTAGCTCCCTTTCCAAACTTGATTGAACTCTTATGCGGTTTAACCTTCAAGAAGACTCATTCACCGACCTCGTAACTATGGTCGACTCGTTGTGCATCGGCATAACTCTTCTGTCGATCCTGCGCTTCTTTAATCCTTTTTCTTATGGTTTGCATTTTCTCTTCCATTTCTTGGATCACTTCTGGTCCCACTAGGACCCTATCCTCAAGTTGATCCCAACTCAAGGGCGTCCGACACGGTCGCCCATAAAGAAACTCAAAAGGCGCCATCTTAATGGTGCTCTGGTAACTTTTGTTGTAAGTGAACTCTACTAGAGGCAAGAATTCCTCCCAACACTTTTGTTGGTCCATCACGTACATGCACAACATGTCTTCCAAGGTTTGGTTTGTTCGTTCGGTCTATCTGTCAGTCTCTAGGTGATATGTAGTACTAAAATTAAGTTGGGTTCCCAAGGCCTCTTGGAAACTCGTCCAAAATTGTCCAGTAAACATCGATCCTCGATCGGATATAATCTTCTTAGGCATGCCATGCAACCTCACAATCTCACTGATGAAAACTCTCGCTATGTCAGGTGCCTGATACGTCGTACGGATAGGAATAAAGTGAGAACTCTTCGTCAGAGTGTCTACTACTACAAAAATCGAGTCAGTCTCCTTGCCGTCAGTGGCAATCCAACAATAAAATCCATTGAAATAACTTCCCATTTCGATTCTGGAATGGCATGTGGTTGAATTAATCCTTTCGGGTGTCTATGTTCAGCCTTTACCTATTGACACTCTAGACATCTAGCCACAAAGTTGACTATGTCGGACTTCATTCCCTTCCAGAAGAATAAGGGTTTAAGGTCTACCCTCATCTTCGTGACTCCTGGGTGAGCCATGTAAACTGCTCTATGAGCCTCACTCAGGATCAACTTCCTTAACTCGTCGTTTGGAGGTACGTAAATCTGACCTCTAAACCTCAATAACCCATCGCTATCAAAAGGAATCCCTCATATCGTGGTACCATCATTGTGTTTTGTCCGAAAAACCCTCGACCTCTATGTACCATTCGTCGTCATGCTGTAAAGTGAGAATTTTCTCATGTAAGTTCATCCGAAGAGGTAACACCAAGAAGATGCATGGTCTCCGACTCAAAGCATCAGCCACTCGGTTCACTGTTCCGTTTATGTAAGTAATCTCGAATCCATACTCGCTAAGAAATTCCGACCAACTTCGTTGTCGTGTGTTCAGGTCGCTTTGCGTAAAAATGTGTTGTGGTCCACAATGATCAGTCCTTAATTCAAATTTCCATCCAACAAGGTAGTGTTTCCAAACCTTCAAGGCATATACGATGGCTAATAACTCCAAATCATGTGTCGCGTAGTTCTCCTCATGCCTTCTCAGCTTCCTCGAAATGTAAGAAATCACTCATCTGTCTTGCATCAAGACTCCACCTAAACCTTCCTTGGATGTGTCAGTGCATACCAAGAAGTCTACGTCCATGCCAGGGACCTTTAGTATCGGTGTTGTGGTCAACAACTCTTTAAGCCTTCGAAATGGTTCTGCACATTTCTCGGTCCAAACAAACTTCTTGTTTTTCTTCTGCAATTTCGTGATCGGATTTGCTATCTTCGAAAATCCCTCGAAAAACAGTCGATAGTATCCTGCTAAACCCATAAAACTACGCACTTCTATGACATTCATTGGCGCAGGCCATTCCATAATAGCCTCATCCTTGGCTGGATCCACGGCGATACCTTAATTGGAGATGACATGCCCTAAGTAGTGAATCCTCGATTGATAAAAAGATCATTTGGACAACTTCCCATACAATCTGTGCTCTCGTAGACACTGTAGTACCAAGCACAAGTGCTCGTCATGATCCTCTCTCGTCTGAGAGTAGATCAAGATATCGTCAATGAATACTTGGACGAACTTGTCCAAGTACTCGCGGAACACCCCGTTAATCAAACTCATGAATACCCCTGGGGCATTTTTCAGTCCAAACGGTAAAAGAGTAAACTTGTAATGTCCAAATCTCGTCTTAAAGGAGGTCTTAGGGACGTCATCCTCCTTGATCCATAACTGGTGATACCCTGATCGTAAATCGATCTTGGCGAACACCGTCGCACCCTTCATTTGATCAAATATATCATCAATTCTTGGTAAGGGATACTGATTCTTGATCGTATCCTTGTTCAGTTGACGGTAGTCAATGAAAAGCCTCCATGATCCATCCTTATTTCGTATGAAAATAACCGATGCACCCCACGGTGACACACTAGGGCGTATCAGTCCTAGGTCCAACAAATCCTTCAGTTGCATTTTCAGTTGTTGCAACTCTCGGGTCGACATCCGATAAAGCGTTTTTGCTATTGGTTCGGTCCCCGGTTTCAGGTCTATGGTAAATTCCAATTCCCTTTCCAGTGGCATCCCAAGCAACTCCTCTAGAAATACGTCCTCAAACTCCATCACCACCGGAAGGTGTTATAGACCTTCCGCTACTCCCTTTTCATTTAGCGTGAGGATCGCATAAAGCTTTCACCCCTTGCACATACTCTTTCATAACTATAAGGAAGATACGAACCTCAGGGATACTCCCTAGTTCCTTCCTACAATCACACGTTTCTTTCAAGCTCAACCGTTTTGTCTTACAGTTGAGTATCGCCTCATGCGATTCCAACCAATCCATACCAATCATGACGTCATAAGATCCTAAGATCGTGACGTACAAGTTGACCCTCATGACAAACTCTCCCAGTTTAAGGGAACAACCCGTAACCTTTCCTCCAACCTTCTGTTTGGCTCCTGAAGCCATCTCTACGAAGCTAAACTCGTCTTGTTCGATTGCCTTTACCTTAATCTTTTTTAGCACTGCACCAGAAATGAAACTCTCAGTAGCACCTGGGTATATCAAAATACTAAGGGTCTGGTCAGCGAGAGTACCTGTCGTCTCGAGCACAGTCGACTGGTGCTTTTCCTGGCGGTTATTCACCATCGCATGAATCTGATGGGCCTTGCCCATATCTCCCAGGGTAGTGGGTCTAGCTGATCCGGACACTCTGGTCCTCTCCACAAAACAGTTGCACTGGTAGTGTGGCTCCCCACACGTCCAACACCCCTTCTTCGGCCCAGTAGTCCTGGTACCCGAAGTAGAAGATGACGACCCACCGGCCTGGAACCTAGGTCTGTTCTGATGAACAGGCCTAAATTGTTGTTGCTGCGGGCGACGTTTCTACTGATGTTGTGGTCCCCTATAAGGTTCCTGCTGCTGAGACGGTGGTCGTCGGGGTGTAGTGAAAGTGGATCCTCTTTGGAAGCCACGATATCCCTGCGTATGTCTCGCTGGTGTCTGATGTTGTGGTGTACCAGATGAACCCTCCCCTGCTGGTCTCGCTAGAGTCCTTGTCTGACCCCCACTGATAAGCTCCTCCTCTGCTATGAGGGCCTTTTGGACAACATTGTGCAAGGTTTGAGGCATCAAGATCCTAACCTTTGCATGCAGGCTTCCATTAAGGCCAAACACAAACTTGTTGACCTTGAGCTTCTCAGTGTTAAGGTGCGGAGCATACCGGAGCAGCTCCATAAAACGTGCCTCATACTCGGGCACCGTACGACCTCCCTGTCGTAAGTCATTGAACTCATTGAGTTGATGCTCAATGAATTCCTCTGAAAGGTACCTCTCTCTAAACCTTTCCTCGAACAGTTCCCATGACATGTCTTCAACGGCCATGTTCAGCTACGGTAGGAGCGTCTTCCACCATAGAAGAGTTAATCCCTTCAGTTGGAAAACTGCCATGCGGACTTTCATGTTGGAAGTATAATCGCGAAGTATGAAGCACATCTCCATGTTCTCAAACCATGCCTTGGTGGCTATGCCGTCCATGGCACCAAAGATCTCAGGAAATTTGACCTTCTCAAGTTCACGGTGAATGCTACTAGTAACTACCAGTGTGCGCGGCTAAACCTCAGCGGGCGCCAATGCTCTGGCTTCATCTCTATCTAAACGATTGATCAATGCCTCGGACATGCACTGAAAGGATCTCATCATTCTGACTACGTCGGAAATTGCTATTTGCTCCTGTCCGAGAACTTGCTCATCTCCCCAGGGGTTAGACCCCTCAGGTGTGGATGCTACTGGAGGCGTCGCGCCTCCTCCCCTAGCACCCCGTCGTCTGCCTCCGCAACGTCCTCTAACCATGATTACCTATGTGCACACAATCAACTTGATTAGAAACAATATAATCAAATCAATCATGTCACGAAAGCCGTAGCGAATCCCAGGTCACGGGTCGAAGCGACTCTGATACCATATGTGACATTCTCCTCATTAGGGCAACAACTCTTTAACAGGTGCAATTTTTTTTTTCTTTTAAGGTGTTTGCACTCGTGTAAAAAGGAACAGACACACTTGACTCTATGTCACCACCCGATGACTAACAAGACGCAACCACGATGATCACAACAAGAAGACATAAGGAGCACAACAAGTAACTGCAAGCATTAAACAACCATAGACATAAGGCGCACAACAAGTAGCTGCATGCATTAAACGACATACTGTGTTATGTACAGTACGAACACAGATGGAAGAATCCATAGTAGTATATTTTACTATTTCTGCACAGGAAAGCAGGGCGTTTAATCTTAGTTCTCTGCTCTGGAGAGAGAGAATGTCATATCGGCTCCTGGCCGACTCCTCGGGCAGAAACTAGTAATCTCTGTCAGGAGGTCACAGTGGTGGGAACTCTGCCCTTAAAGACCCCGAGACTACTGATATGACCTTAGAGGTGTGTCGTAAGAGTGGAAACCCTGCCTTTAAAGGGCCTAAGACTCTTGATATGACACTGGATTCTTTACACAAAAATAATCACACACAGACTTATATACAGAGCGACTAGCTTTATCAAATCGAAGAGTCTCATATCATACAACTGTGAGTTTGGACAATTCCAATTATAGTACTAACCCTAAAATTAATTAACAATCTCAATACATCCTATATGTTACATATACCATAAAATTGTAATAACATTATCTTAACAACCTGACATCTTATGTTATAATAACCTTGCAACTAAAACATCAATCACCAATCGCATTACTCCTTGTATGCTACCAATGCAATGAAGTTACAATAACTTTACCATAAAATAAATCAACATTCATTTATATTACCATAACCTTGCCAATGAATTAATAATAAAAAGAAATCATTACCGAATCATATAACATGAAGTATTACATTACATGATTCTTCCATTACGCCCAAGTCTCATTCATCAGGCAACATGTCATTCAATTCTTAAATAATCATGGGCGCGAGAATAAGTAAGTTTAAGCCATCATTCAAAATAACTATATAAAAACTAAATATCTAGATCCACCATCTACTACATAAATCCTCAATGCGTAAAAACTAAATCTATGTCAATCATTCACTACATACTAACCACTTATCAAGTAGTGATAACTAAAACCATCGGTATTGCATCCATAATGCCATAAGGAGCCATCTAAGTCAACACTAATATACATCTAATAGTCAGAAATTTAGAACCAATAATTAATGCAATGATCTGCATTTGCTTGTTAGGAAAGTTAACTTAAAGGTAAGTTGCCCTTGTTAAATTAAAGTGGATTGCCATTTTCAAATACTAACGATTCCATGAACATTAACTGGAAAATAAATTACTTTCATTTAAATAAGGTGGATGTTGCTATGAAACGATTACTAAAAAGTAGATTGTTTTTACTGAAATAAGGTAAATTGCTATTTAAGAAAACATTACTAACATAAAGAGGTCGCTAATATTAAAATTCGATTGCCTATTAATGCCAAAATTGAAAGCATTCAATTGAGTCGAAATAATCCAATCTCAACCGGTACTAAAAGATAACCAATACTTTCCTACTTCCTGGTTAGAATACAACTCATTAAACAAATTCGAGGGATAAGGTGTCTTTAGAATAGTCTAATATATAAAATTTGTTTCTAACTGAAAACAACTAATTTATGAATATGATGCCACAAGGATAGTGTGTTTTCCTGAGGTTAACAGCTGATTAAAAACATCAAGAGCTATCATGCCCAACAACTGTTATTCCCAGAACGAATTCTCAAATCTAAATTTACAAAAACGAAATGCCCATACAACTATTGCTAGAACGAACTCTCAGATCTAAATTTACAAAACGAAATTTCCCATACAACTATTGCCAGAACGAATTCTCGGATCTAATTTTACAAAATCGAAAATGCCCACAGTGATATACAAAACACCCACAGTAATAGAAAACGCCCATAGCAATATAAAAACGCCCACATCCATATAAAAACGCGCGCAAAAATTTATAAATGCCCACAGTCATATAAAAATGGCCACATCAATATAAAAACACCCACATAAATTTATAAACGCCCACAGTCATATAAAAATGGCCACATCAATATAAAAATGCCCAAAGAAATTTACAAATGCCCACAGTCATATAAAAACGCCCAGGGTAATATAAAAACACCCACAATGATATGGAAATGCCCACAGAGATACAAAAATGCCCTCTGTAATATTTAAACGCCCACGACAATATGAAAATGCCCACGGAAATATGAAAATGCCCACGGAAATAAGAAAATGCCCAGATTAAAACAAAACACCCATCACAATAATAAAATGCTCAGATTAAAAAAAAATGCCCACGGCGATATGAAAATGATCATATTAAAACAAAATGCCCACGACAATATGAAAATTCCCAGATTCAAACAAGTGCCCACGACAATATGAAAATTCTTAGATTGAAACAAAACGCCCACAACCATATTTAAAAATGCCCCCCGTCAGATATAAACACCTAAAGATCACCAATAAGAAATTGCAGCCAATAGTAAGAGAATGCCAGAGCCAAGGATAACTCATCGAAAGGATTACGGGGTTATAACAGTCTAGGCACAGAAAACAACAACAAGGAAATGCGATAATTCAAAATTCAACACATCAATCATCATCATAAGGATTCATATACAACTTTAAACAATTTTCCTTTTATTCTTAAAAAAAATGTGCACTTGCGTACGTGTGACCGACGGCGAATAACTGAAGACAATATCCCACACTTGAGCTCCATGCCGCTCCCGCTCACCGACCGCCGAGACCTCACCGGTACCTCCCAGCCAACGCTAGGGTTACTCTTCTTCCCCCTTAGCCCCCCGAGCCACAAAGGGGCCACACACTATCCATATGGTGTGTCTGGCTTCCCAGCTCGCCTCGCAGGGCCAAGCTACCACTCCTATCCAAGCTGGAAAATCCCAACTCTCCACAAGTAATCAGTCAAGTCACAATTCCGGCAGTGTAACGTTACGCTAACAGTCGATCCTCTTTCTTCCTCATCTTCCCTTTCTTTTATAGAGTTTTCCAAACCTCACACTTTCCCTAAATCACTTTTAAATTAAGTTTAAATAAAATTATTCTAAATATTCTCCTTCGCACAAGTGTCATCCATCCCCCTCTTTCCTCCAATAATTATTTTCTTTAAATTATTAATTTACTCATTTCCCTCACCCACCAAGAGTTGCTCCTAAATTTCCTCCTAGGTGTTCCTAAATCCCCTTACATGTTTTAAATAATTTCCCTAAAAATGAAGTTACTAAATTAGCTCAAATTAGGAGGTTCTTAATTGCAGATTCCTTACTATGTTGACCTCGCTTTTTACCATAAGTTCCCAAATTTCCTTTATTATGTTTCCTCCAATCCTTAGTTTCCTAATTTTTATCATCCCCTTCTTTCCCCTTTTTATTAGAGCCAAAATGGCAGTTGCACTATTTACTCTTTTGCCTTTATTATTAATTTAAAATATTTTTATACTTCCACAAGTTAAATAATTTGTTTCTTCTTTACAATTTAAAACCACGGATTTTTAATTAAATTATTACTCTCTTCATTTTACCCCAAAAATTTATGAAGACTAAAACTATTACCTAAGGGGTTTTTTTTTGTTTAAATTTTTATTTTTATTTTTATAGGGTTTGTTCTTAAGGTTAGACAAAATTTTACCTTGAGAATTTTTAGACCTAGGACTTAGATTCTGAACTAGGCGACATTTAATTAGGGAAATAGCTTAAGAATTTTTTAATGTGTTAAATGTCTTAGGGAAATCTAGCTTTTTTCCTTCATAAACATCAACGCGACATGCCCTTCAGTACACACCATGTGCTCTAAGGGTGCCACTCGCCAACTTATATTTCTTTTGCGCAACGTGCCCTTCAAGATGCACCATGTGCTCCAAGGGTGCCACTCGCCAACTTGACTGATTGGTAGACATCTATAGCCTTTGGAATCAACACTCTGCCGGGTGAACTTGTGGGAGATGAAGGTCTCTAAGGAATAAGGCCCCCGCATTATTGCGCACCCCTTAGAATCATTGTGAGCGATTGTCGGAGTCTTCCCTCACGACATCGTGGATCCTCTCGAACTAGGTAATCGTTAATCTATAGTTCAAGCCACGGCGGGAGTGCTAGTAGGATGTGGTAGGGCTGTTGTCCATGCCTCTCCCTCAACCTCTCTGGAAATCATATGTGGCCCCTTTACTCCATATGTGAGTCTGGTCGGCAAGCTATCGTCAGCCTACATCATCAAAAATCGTGTCATAACATGTCAACATCATATCATCAAATCAATGAAATATCATAGTAAATAAATCAACCCAAATAGCACACTCCCTGACTCAATCCGGATTCCAAGGGGTTCCACCGTTGCCTCTGCATCCTCAAGGTCCAAAAACCTACACACTCAATAAAACGGAGTCAATAGCACCTGTCTACGTCAAAGCAGTAAAACATCATGTCATCTATCATAACGTATCATAATCAAGGATAATTTTTTTAACATCATAAAAGTCCAGATCACTTGCGAGCAAGTGTCCTCAAAGAATAAGTTTTCTCAGTGTTCTAGAGCGGGATGTTACGGGAGCACTTTTGTCTGAGGAAACAAGGAAAAAATACAATCAAGAAATATCTACATCCGAGGCAATGGTGATGAGAGGAATAACTAAATAAAGAGAACACGGTGAGAGAGATTTCTCTCGGTCAAAGTCAAAGGGAAGAAAGAGCAAGATTATGTGATGGTTTTGTGGAAAATCTGGACACCTAAAGAAGGATTGTTTGAAGTGACAACAAGACTCAAAAGAAGACCCTCCAAAAGAGACAAAGGAAGCAAATGCAACCGAAACAGGTGCATCAACAGGTTCAGGTATGATTGATGAAGTTTTATCAATTAGTATTGGTTCATGTCATGATCAATAGTGGTTATTAGATTCTGGTGCTTCAAACCACATGTGTCTTCATAGGCACTAGTTTATTACTTATCAGTCTATATATGATGGAATTGTTTACATGGGAAATGATATCTCATGTAAAGTTGTGGGAATTGGTAGCATTCGAATTAAGATGTTTGATGGAAGTGTTAAAATATCAACTGATGTAAGACATGTACCTAAGCTTAGGAAGAACCTTATATCTTTGGGAGTCTTAGACACAGGAGGTTACAAGAGTATTGCTCAAGGTGGAGTTATGAAGGTCTACAAAGGAATTCCACTGGTTATGAAAGCAAAGCAGGTTGGTAACATGTTTCTGTTAGAAGGAAGAACTGATTCAGATCATGCGACAACGATATCTGAGAATGACAGCGATTATGTTCGATTGTGGAATCAACAGTTGGGCCATATGAGAGAACAAGGATTGAACGTATTATCTGATCGCAAATTGCTTCCTAGTCTAAAGTATTTAAAGTTAGATTTCTACAAGCATTGTGTTTATGGAAAACATAATAGGCAGAAATTTAAAACCGAAAGACACACCAGTGAAGGAATCCTTGACTATATACATTCTGATCTTTGGGGGCCATCCGCTACTATTTCGTATGGAGGATCATCATATTTTGTAACTTTTATAGATGATTTTTCTAGGAAGGTATGGATCTATATGTTGAAAAGAAAGGTTGATGTATTTAATGTTTTCAAGAAGTTTAGAGCCTTAGTGGAAAAGAGAACTGGTAGATCCATTAAATGTTTAAGAACTGATAATGTTGGTGAATTTACGGCAATGGAATTTGAAAACTATTGCAAAGAATTTGGGATCGATAGGAATAAAACGACTTCCTATACTCCTCAACAAAACAGAGTTGTTGAACACATGAACAAGACTCTTCTAGAAAGAGAAAGGAGTATGTTGAGTAACGCCAACTTGCAGTACGCGTTGTGGGCAGAAGTAGTAACTACAACTTTTTATCTGGTGAATGGATCAACATCAACAACAATAGAGTGTAAGATTCCTAAAGAGGTATCGAAAGGTCATCCTTGTAATTATTCTAATTTTAATGTTTTTGGTTGTGAAGCCTATGCTCTAATTCCTAAACATCAATGTTCTAAATTAGATACAAAATAAAAAAGTCTTATCTTTGTTGGATATGGTGATGGTATTAAGGGGTACAGGTTGTGGGATCCTACTTCCCACAAGATCGCCATTAAAAGAAATGTAATATTTGATGAATCATCTCTCATCAAATCAAATGTAGATGTTCAAATGAAATACGGAGAAGCACCAAAGTATTAACAAATTCACTTTGAAACTAATGAAAGTGAACATGAACAAGTTTCAGAAGATGTTCGTGAAGAGTCTCTTGTAGCAAACGAAGACATGGTTGATGTTGATAGTCAAGATATTGTGGATGAGCCACAAACTTCCCTAAGGAGGTCTACACGGGTCACAAATCCTCCAAGAAGGTATGAAGATTTTATTTCATCAGTTTATTTAAGTACTAATGATGATGAACCTTTGTGCTATCAGGAAGCTTTGAAGGATTCTAGCAGTGATAAAGGGAAATAAGTGATGAAGGATGGAATGAAGGCATTAGAGAGGAATGCTACATGGGACCTGGTAGAACTTCCAAGAGATAGAAAAACTTTAGGTTGAAAGTGGGTCTACAAGTTGAAGAAGAGTGTTGATGATAAGGTGGAAAGGTACAAAGAAAGGCTGGTTACGAAAGGGTATTCTTAAAATGAAGGTATTGACTTTCATGATATTTTTTCACCAATTGTTAAGTCTATTTCAATTCGAATTTTGTTAGCATTAGTTGCGTCACTTGATTTGGAGTTGGAGGAGCTAGATGTTAAGACTGCTTTATTACATGGAGATTTGGATGAGTAAATTTACATGGAACAGTCATAAGGGTTCGTTTAGAATCACATCAATATATTTGTTTGCAGGCTCAAGAAATCATTGTATGGTCTGAGGCAGTCGCCCAGACAATGGTACAAGAAATTTGACCCTTTCATGGTGAGCCAGAATTATACAAGGAGTGAGTATGATCATTGTGTCTACTTTAAGAAATTGAATAATGGCATATTCATTATCTTAGTATTATATGTTGATGATATGATTTTATCAAGAAAAAGAATAACTGAGATCAACAGGTTAAAGTCTCAGATGGCTAGGATGTTTAATATGAAAGATCTAGGCGCAACAAGGCAGATTTTGGGCATGGAGATATTGAGAGACAGGAGGAATGGTAATCTTTGGTTGTCACAACAAAAGTATGTTGAGACTATACTTTCGAGGTTTGGTATGAATGATGTGAAACTAGTGTCAGTCCCTTTGGCTTCCTATTTTAATCTTTCTCCAATTTTATGTCCTAGTACAAAAGAAGAAAAGGAATATAAGTCTCGAATACCATATGCTAATGTAGTAGGAGGTTTAGTGTATGCGATGGTTAGTACAAGGCCATATATTTCACATGCAGTTGGGGTTGTCATCAGGTATATGGAAAATCCAGGTAAAGAGCACTCGAAAACACTGAAGTGGGTGATTCTATATCTTAGGGGCACATGTGATTATTGTATCACCTATAACAGTGGTTGTGAATCAGTCTGTGGATATGTTGATTCTGATTTTCCAGGTGATTTGCACAAGAGAAGGTCAACTTCAGGGTATATCTTTACTCTTGTAGGTGGAGCTATTAGTTGGATGTAAAAAATACAAAACATTGTTTCTTTATCCACTACAGAAGAAGAATACGTAGCTTCTTCACATGCTTGCAAAGAGGTAGTTTGGTTGAAAGGTTTGTTTAGTGAGTTTGGAAGGATGAAGGACAAAGTAAAGTTACTTTGTGATAGTCAAAGTGTTATTGAATTGGCTAAGAATCCAGCCTACCATAATAAAACAAAACATATACCTATCAAGTACCATTTTGTAAAACACATCATCGATGAACGTGGAGTCTCTCTTGTGAAAGTTCATACAAAAGAGAACTACGCAGACATGTTCACAAAACCAATACTATTAGAGAAGCTACATTAGTGCTTGGCTTCTCTTGGCTTGCATAAAAGGTGATGAACAAAAGAAGGAGAAAGGTATCAGGTTAGTTGTTGTCAAGGTGGAGATTTTTGGAAACAATGACAACAAATTTCCAAGTTTAGGATTCTAGATCCTATAAATCAGTGATTGGTTGAAACCAATGAGACAAAATTAGAGATGATTTTTCAATAATTAGTTCTTTTGTAATTTTGTGTTCTTATATATTTTGTAAGCGCGTAGAGGTAGACAATCAGCGTGTAATGTTTCCCATAAATCTCAACTTAAAAAAATAAATTAAGTATTATTATTTACCATTGTGTAATGTTTTTATAAAGGTCTAGTTGTTTATTATCTCACCCTCATCTTCGGAAGGGGATTGGACTTAATGTTGTCGGAAAATAGTTCACATACCTGCATAAAATAATACTATGGTTGCGTACCATCATCAAATTCCGAAGAGTATCACCAAAACTTTGTTTAGCATGATTACAAGATTTATACAAGTATGTTTACTTACACAGAACTTTAGTGGCTACCTCGTGATCTCTTCAGGTCCGATTCTTATTATGAATGGTTAATAACTATCTCTTTTCTTCCTGTGGTGTAATTTCCAATGATTTGGTGTTAGTTCGGGGTATCTTTACACATGCGTAATCGTGGTGATATACGCATGGAACTGGCATTAGGTAGTTAGGGTTTTTGTTAAGTGAAGCATTGTTATTCTCAAACTGGGGTGAAGTTGAAGTGACTAGTTTTCGGATGTAACTTTCTAGTCCATCCCATAATGTCTCAACCGACTATTGTCCTCATTCATTAATTTGTGATGGGAAATTACAGGGGCAGAGTTGTGTATTAAATGGAGTTCTTATTGTTGCATTAAAATCTCTCTGTAGCGCCTTCCCTCGACCTCCTGTTCCACTTGCGTGCCCATCTGTTCCTTGCCACCTTGTCCTAAGCACATGGTTATGGTACTCTTTCTTGTTCCTCTCATTTAACCGGGACAATTACTCGCATGGCTAGTCATTCAACGTGTCTTGGGTTGTAAGAATGGTGGTAAATCCCTATTGCCAAGGTTTATTGTTGCCACCTTTTGTGTTAGACTCAGTCACCGATGGAAATACTTGATCTTCGAGGGAGGGAGTTATCTATATGCCTCGCTCTTCACCTGGTAAGTTTTTCTTTGATTCCGGTTATATGCTTGAAAAGTATGAATGATTAAATACTACTGGTTAAAGGATTTAATAGAGTTTTTTCCTTTGACGGTCTTTGCTGTTTTGGGAGATTCCCACCTAAGATGTTTCAAGATTGGTAAAGTATTCCCTTTGTTACTCATTTGGACTAGATTGGGTACGCTCCCCTGAGGAAATTTATGCTATTGTTCTCCAACTTCCACTAATCACTTGCTAGTCACCAGGTCTGTTTATTAGCTTGTAATAAGTTGGAGGTATTACAAACGATGAATTCTCGGCCCATTCTTCTTACATCCGTCAGTGGTAAAAGTTTCATTCAGGGTTTTTGTCATTTGGAAGGGTAAAAACTCCAGACGTATCCATTTCCATGCCTAGGTATTACTTAGGAAAGCCCATTTGTGGAACATAATTTTTCCTTTGAAAACCCCTTCACTCTGTTACATATTCTATGTCTGTTATTCTGCTTCTTGGCTCTGTGTGTGATGAAAATAAAATCTAAGCTTTTAAAATTGACAGTATACGTTTTTCCTTCCAGTAATTTGATTATGTCTGTGGACACAATTTTCCAGAAATAAATAGTTCTCTTTTAGTGTTTTCCTTCGCCAAAAGATCTTTGAACAGTAATCTTCTCTGTAACAGTAATATTTGCATCTAGTTCCATATTGCTTTTAAGACCTGGTTGTGTAAGCCTCTGAATTAATTTATGAATGGTGTTTCTTCGGGAGTAAGATTTGGATTACTATATAATGGTGGGGCCATGTTGTATGCAAGGGTACCCATCAGGATTATATCATTCCAACTTCCCCTTTTGAGCCACCAGGCAGAGCTTCAACTATGTTGCGAAAGGAAAGGCGACTCCAACCCTCGAGTTAAGTACAGACTCTTGAATATATCTGTGGAAACTTTTATTTCTCTTTCCTCTGTTATGGACTATGTTGTAAATTTTCTCAAGGATCTTCTTGATTATAAATTTTATGTGGATATTAACTTTAATCTCTACGTTTTTCTTGCAGGGTCCCTTCCTCTCTGAGATTTCTAGTTTTTCGAGGCTTCGGATCCCATAAAAGGTATTTCGTTTACAAGCTAAGGCTTTGTTACAGTCAGGCAACAACAGAGTCTGCCTTAGGGTTTCATCTTCTGAATCTTAAAAGTCGGGAAAATGATTTAATCTTTGTAACTGGTTTGTCTGAAATAAAGGAAAAGAACTTCCATATGTTTTTCCAACCCTATTCCGGATGCTACCTATCGTGGCTGGGTATAGATTTTACTGTCATTTTGATTTTGGAACTTTAGACAGATAAGCATATATGATTCCATGGGGATTTCTCTTACTTGTATAGCGCCAATATTAATATTACTTTGGTTTGGCGAAATGTTCGACGATATATAAAATTACTTTGTTTATTATTAAAGTTCTAGTTTGATATTTACCATTCAGACTAAGTAAGAGTCACTTTGAATTTCCGTGTGATCTCTATAAGAATGGCCCGATAGTATGAGTCACTATATATTCTTAGAGAAGTAGATATTTTAGCTACAATTGTTATTTATTAATCGGGTTCCAGATTTACTAGGTTTCAAATTCGCCCAAACTGTACACATCTGATGTTTTCACTTGTATAATGATATTGTATACTACGAATTATGAGCCATCCATCCTAATGAATTTCTGAATGAACAAATGCAATTATAAATTCGTCACTGTCGACAATTAACTGTTGATATTCCATAAACTCTTTATTATATTAGTTGTCCTTCCCGAGTTGGTTTCTTTTAAATCTGTACCATTTAGAAGAAAGTAATAATCCTGCAATTCTGTCTAATTTTCTATTTTGTTTACACTGATTGACTTTTCGCTACAGGAGTTTAAACAGTCAAAGTCGTATGACTCATGATTATAGGAGGTTCCGGGATTTGAAATTTCGGAAAGCATGAAGAATTTATTACTTCGCTCAGATTAGATTTGTTCTTGGTATGAATAAAACATTGTAGGTTTGTAATATCGTTTACTATTCAGATTGTCTCTACTCCACTGTAGATAAATTCGTAAAATAATCTATTGGTCCTATTATTACAATAGAGATCCTACATAATCCATAACCATACATTCGGTAGTAAACTACGTTGTTCCTATAACAGCTTGTATAATGTGATGGAAACAAAAAGGGTATAGACTTCAATCGAATCAAATTATTCCTAACTCTCGTACATCTTTTAGTCGAAAAGACTTTATTCAGGACTTTATTATAACTATTTTGTTAGAAGTTTGACTGCACACATTCTTATGATCAAACAATTTTATTCCCATTCAGGTTATAGGACATAATACATGTGTCACTGATTTCGCTACTTCTGTAGTTAATTCATTCTACAGAAATATAAATAATTTGAATTTGATACAGCAAAATACATTTCAGCCAATATACAGTTACTCATATAAGCGTTAATGATTTCATTACTTATGTAACTAATTCGTTTCACATATACGAAAATACTTGAATATAGATACAATGAATATTTTACATCAACTATACGATCATTAAAACAGATAATGGGAACCATTTCAATTCAGATTTAACATGTACAATGCATCAGATATAAAATCATTCAGACAGATAAGGGTTAGAGTAGCATATATGAACTAGACTCGCGGGAAGACAAGGGAACAACCACGTTCCTCCCAACCGTAGAACCGAGCAGCCAAGGTCACTTGCACGGTTCACCCCCTAGCCTGACCATGAGTCCATGAGGGCGAACTTGGAAGTTCCTCTTCAACAATTTCCTTCACTTTTGTAGATCCCTCTTGCCTCACACTCATTCAATGTTCATAACAACAAGGAAAAAAAATCAATAGTCTCTTTCCTAACATACTTGGCAGCGTCCTACTTCCTCACATATGCTTATTTATCAATTTGCCTAGGTCTTTTTCCCTCCTTTGGGAATTTTTCGAGCTTTCTAAATCCTTGATTTTCAGGGGTTGCCAATGGCCAAATCACTGATTTTCCACTTGTAAAAATTAGCCTAGAGGTAGTTCCAACATGTTCCCCCTCTCATGGAGTCATGGTCAGCTAAATTTAACATGGTTGTCCCCTTTGTCCCCTGCAATCAATATAAAATATTCTATTTTCATACAAGTGTCATAGTCAAAGAGTTAGTGGGGAAAAGTTAGATCTCTGCCCAACAGTCATAATCATTTATTACAATTATAAAATTCGAAATTCGGAATTGCCATAAATGGAAAAAAAATTCCAATTTTGAATTTACTAAAAATGGAATAAATTTCCAGCAAATTTAAATTCTAAAAATATTTTTATTTTTGAGGATGTCACATCCTTTCCCTGTTCAGTAAAACACTGTCCTCAATGTTCGTTCCTTTCTTGGAACATGATTGGATGAGATTTCCACAAATCCCCTTCCAACTCCCAAGTGGCCTCCTCAGGACTAATGTGCTTCCATTACACCTTTACCTGAGCGAGGGCTCTGTTCTGAAGTGTTATTTATCTCTGGTCCAGAATGCGCAGGGGTTTCACCTGGAACACGCCTTCGGGTTCCACCTGCACCAAGTTCCAATCAATCATATGAGTAGGGTCATGAATATATTTTTTCAGCAAGGAAACATGAAATACATTATGATTTGTTAGATTAGCTAAAAGTGCAAGTTGGTATGCTACGGGTCCAACTCGAGCCAGTATCTCGAAGGGCCCAAAAAACCTGGGTGCCAGCTTGGCATAGTTCCCTAACTTCAACGAGATTTTTTGGGCTTTGACTTTCAAATAAACATGGTCTCCTGCTTGAAATTCCAAGTGCCTTCTTTTCTGATCTACATAACTCTTATGTCTGTCCTGTGCTTCTTTCAAGTTCTATTGTACCTTTCTTACCATGTTCTCCATTTCTTGGAGCATTTCTCGTCTAACCATGAGTCTGTCAGCCGGGTTATCCCAGCTAATTGGAGGCGTACACTTTCTTTCGTACAATATTTTTAAAGGGCTCAACTTAGCCGAAGTTTGGTACCCGTTGTTATATGAAAATTCTACCAAGTTCAGGTAGTCTTCCCACTTGTTCAGTTTTGTTCTTACATACATGCGGAGCATATCCTCTACGATCTGGTTTTTCCTTTCGGTCTATCCATCCATTTGTGGATGAGAACTTGTACTGAAATTCAAGTTAGTATTTAGCCCTGCAAACAATTCCTTCCAAAAAGCGGATGTGAATTTTACGTCTCTATCTGAAATCACCATTTTAGGAATACCATGCAGTCTAAAAATTTCTTTCATGAATATTTCAGCAATGTTTATAGATTTAAAAGTAGACTTTACAGGAATAAAGTGTACAGACTTACTGAGTTTATCAATTACAACCATGATAGAATCATTCTGTCTCTAAGTTTTAGGCAAACCTGTTATAAAGTCCAGCGATATGGTCTCCCATTTCCATTCTGGTACTGGTAATGGCTGTAATAGGCTGGTTGGATGTTGATGCTTGGCCTTAACCTGTTGACAATATTGGCACATAGCCAAGTACTCTGTTGTTCCCCCCTTCATATTAGGCCAGTAAAATAGTTTTCTAAGTGTTTTTATTGTTTTCTGGTAACCTGGATGGCCAGAATACGGTTTCTTATGCACTTCGTCCATAACTGTTATTTTAACTCTGTTGAATCTGGTATGTAAAGTCTGTTTTTAAATCGTAATAGTCCTTTATTGTCGATACTTAGATTTGATTTATCTGAGATTGCGGTACTGTCCTATAATGCTGCCATCATTTTAGTGTAATTTCCGTCATTAGTACATGTCGTCCTTATCCTTTGTTCCAAGTCACTTTCTACCCTGCTGATATTCATTTCAAATAACCCATGGACTCTTATGCTTAATGCATCTGCTACTTTATTTTCCTTACCCTTGATGTGTCTGACCTCAAAATCAAATTCACTCAAGAAGGCTAGCCACCTTGCTTGTCTTGCATTAAGATCCGGTTGGTTAAATAGATATTTCACCCCACTATTATCCATTAATAGTAGGAATTTTCTGCCCATTATGTAGTGTTGACACATTTTTAAGGCGTGTATTACCGCTGCCAATTCTAAGTCATGAGTGACATAATTTCGTTCGTGTTCTTTTAATTTCCAAGACTCATAAAAAATAACGTGTCCTTCCTAAGTTAGGACACCACCTAGTCCCTCTTTACTTGCATCAACACATACGGTCAAATATTTATCTGGGTCTGCTACTTTTAACATGGGTGTAGTTGTCAATAATTCCTTCAGTTTGTTAAAACTGTCTTGACACTTCTCTGACCAGTTGAACTTGGTCCCTTTCTTTTGTAATGACGTGATAGGGTAGGCTATCTTGAAAACAACCTTCTATGAATCTGCAGTAATATCCGATGATTCCCATGAATGACTAGATATCCGCTACATCGTTAGGTACTGGCCATTCCATAATGGCTTTTATCTTCTCTGGGTTTACAACAATGCCTTCTGCTGAAATTACATGTCCTAGATATTGTATTTCCTTTTGATAAATTCACACTTGTCAAATTTGACGTACAACTTGTGTTTCCTCAACGTTTGCAGAATTGTTCTTAAGTGTTCCTCATGTTCTTCCTCCATTTTAGAATACACCAGAATATCGTCGATAAATACTACCACAAACTTGTCCAAGTACTGACTGAAAATACTGTTCATTAGGCACATAAACGTGGCTGGTACATTAGTGAGTCTGAAAGGTATGACTATGAACTCGTAGTGTCCATATCTTGTTTGAAAAGTTGTTTTGTTTATGTCCTCGTCTTTTATCCGATCTTGATGATAATCAGATCATAAATCCAACTTTGAAAATATCTTGGCCCCACCTACTTGATCGAACAGATCATTTATCCTTGGTAGGGGGTATTTATTCTTAATAGTCATTTTGTTTAGTTGTCTCTAATTGATACATAGTCTTAGAGTACTGTCTTTCTTTTTCACAAAGAGGATTGTTGCCCCCCAAGGTGAGACACTCGGTTTGATATACTCTTTGTCCAACAATTCCTGTAATTGTATTTTTAATTCTGTTAGTTCTAGTAGACTCATTCGGTAAGGCTTTTTTGAGATAGGGGTTGAACCGGGTAGTAGGTCTATGGAGAAGTCTATTTCCCTTCTAGGAGGTAATTTTAGTATTTCATCCACAAACATGTCCCTGAATTCACGTAGGACAACAAAGTCTTCTAGATTTGTCTTATCTTCTTTTTCTAATAGATTCATCACTTGGATGGAATAAACTTGACATCCTTTCCTCATACATTTCTTTAGTTGCATCGTTGAAACTTTTTTGACTGATACCGGTTTTGGTACACCTTGGGCAGTTCTGGTAGTACCTGAATTATCTTTATAGCTAAGTATCTTTGTATAACAATATAATATTTCTTTGTGTTGTTCCAACCAATCCATTCCAATAATCATATCGTAAGATCCTAGTGGTAGGATGTTCATATCGGTCCTTATAGTTTGAACATCTAAGATGAACTCAAAATCAGAAATAAAGTCAACTACTTCCCTTTTAGTACCTATCGCTAGTTGCACAACACATGATTTTGCGTGCTTCAGTCTCTTAAGTTTATTTGACTCTACTACATTCGGAGTAATATAACTTAATGTTGCTCCAGGGTCAATTAAAACAGAAATTCGAGTGTCATGGATTTTACCTTCGATTTCAACCACCGAGGACTAGTGGTCAGCTTTTTGACCATCAATGGCTACATTTATCCGATGTAGGCTCCTGCCCACATCTCCCACTGTCGAGGCTTCTTGCAGATTATGAAAAAAAGTTATGTTTGTTGAAATCAAATGTGGACAGTTCCTCCATAGATGAGGTTCTCCACATTCCCAACACTTTAGTGGTTCGTGGAAGTTGTCCCCAAACTTCTTCATTCTCAAGTTTACCGGTTTACCGTCGCTCTGCGTGTTTGGATGATTGAAGTGAGAATCTTTTCTCGAAATTTTTTTTATTTCATTCTGATAAGGATCTAGCTAGTATCCCTTCTTCTGTTGGTTCATTCGATCTTGCTTCTTATCCTTCCAGGCTTTGGGAAACTCTACCCGTTGTTTATACTGATCATAGCACATTTGTGCTTTCCTAAATACCTCACTCAAGGATTTGGGGTTGTCAAACTCAATCGTGTCCCTGTATGACTATGGTAAGAAGCTTAAGAATCGATGGATTTTTACCTTATCCTCCCGAATGTATGGTACAAACCTTAATAGTTCCAAAAATTTATTTATAATGTCCGCCATCGTCATCTTCCCGAGTCATAACTCGTAAAATTATTTTGTCTTCCTTTCATAATAATTTTAAGAAAGGTATTGTTTCTTGAAATACTTCTTAAAGTCAAACCATTCCAACTGTTTCTCCTTTAGGACATTGGCCAGTTTCAAGTCTTGCCACCAAATACTGGCCTTCCCTTTCAGATTGTAGATGGCCATCTTGACTTTCATGTTGTTGGAATAGTTGTAGATCTAAAAGTACTTTTTGATGTCCAACAATCATGCCTCTGCTTCTTCTCCTGTCCTGGATTCTCCATCAAAGGTGGCTGGTTTAATCTTTTTAAATTCTTCTTCAAGGTGGTCTACTTGTTTTCTTTTTCTATCCATTTTAGTTCTATCTTCAGCTAGAGGTGTTCCTTCAGACGAACTATCTCCTTTTTTTGTTTCTGTTCCTGAGTTTTTGGAGGCTCTCTTGCTGACTTCTTTGTCGTTATTATTGTCCTTTGGGATTTTCTTGGTCACTATACTACGCAGCAGGACTTCATTTATCTCTTGCTGTTCCTGCTGTGCCTTTTTCAATTTTTCATTGTTGGCTTTAAAAATCTGTAGTTCAACAATAAGATTCCTCATTGTTTCCAACACTTCTGTGGGTGAGCTTCCGTCATTGTTCTTCCTTGTATCTCTAGGAGGTCTTTGCTGCGGATTTTCTCCCATCTTGTTTTCTGCATCCTCCTGAGCTGCCATAATTAACTCAAAACATAAAGAGCTTTCTGTTTGTAACCAAAAGATTTATTAGTTTTATATAAAACATAATATATACTAAGCAACTAAAGTGGCCCTGTTCAGGCCCAATGTTGTAACTTTTTCTCTGATACCATATGTAATGTTTCCCATAAATCTCAACTTAATTTTTTTTAGGTGTTATTATTTACCATTGTGTAATTTTTTTATAAAGGTCTAGTTGTTTACTATCTCACCCTTATATTCGGAAGGGGCTTGGAATTAATGTTGTTGGAAAATAATTCACATACCTACATAAAATAATACTATGGTTGCGTACCATAATCGCATTCCGAAGAGTATCACTAAACCTTTGTTTAGCATGATTATGGGATTTATACAAGTCTGTTTACTTACACAAAACTTTAGTGGCTACCTCGTGATCTCTTCGGGTCCGATTATTATTACAAATGGTTGATAACTATCTCTTTTCTTCCTGTGGTGTAAATTCCAATGATTTGGTGTTAGTTCGGGGTATATTTACACATGCGTAATCGTGGTGATATACACATAGAACTGGCATTAGATAGTTAGGGTTTTTCTTAAGTGAAGCACTGTTCTACTCAAACTGGGGTGAAGTTGAAGTGAATAGTTTTCAAATGTAACTTTCTAGTCCGTCCCATAATGTCTCAACCGGTTTTCGTCCTCATTCATTAATTTGTGATGGGAAATTACAGGGGCAGAGTTGTGTATTAAATGGAGTTCTGACTGTTGCATTAAAATATCTATGCAACGCCTTCCCTCGACCTCCTGTTCGACTTGCGTTCCCATCCATGCCTTGCCACCTTGTCCTAAGCACATGGTTACAATACTCTTCCCTATTCCTCTCATTTAACCGGGACAATTACGCGCATGGCTAGTCATTCAACGTGTCTTGGGTTGTAAGAATGGTGGTAAACCCCTATTGCGAAGGTTTATTGTTGCCGCCTCTGGTGTTAGACTCAGTCACCGATGGAAATACTTTCTCTTCGAGGGAGGGAGTCTTCTATATGCCCTGCTCTTCACCTGGTAATTTTTTCTTTGAATCTGGTTATATGCTTGTAAAGTATGAATGATTAAATACTACTGGTTAAAGGATTTAATGGAGTTTTTTCCTTTGACGGTCTTTTCTATTTTGGGAGATTCCCACCTAAGATGTTTCAATCTTGGTAAATTTTTCCCTCTGTTACTCATTTGGACTAGATTGGGTATGCTCCCCTATGGAAATTTATGCTACTGTTCTCCAACTTCCACTAATCACTTGCTAGTCACGAGGTCTGTTTATTAGCTTGTAACATCTTGGAGGTATTACAGATGACAAAGTCTCGACCTGTTCTTCTTACATCCGTCAGTGGTAAAAGTTTCATTTGGGGTTTTTGTCATTTGGAAGGGTAAAAACTCTAGACGTATCCATCTCCATGCCCAGGTCTTACTTAGGAAAGACCATTTGTGGAACATAGTTTTTCCTTCAAAAACCCCTTCACTCTGTTACGTATTCTATGTTTGTTATTCTACTTCTAGGCTCTGTGTGTGATGAAAATAAAATCTAAGCTTTTAAAATATATGAAAATATATGTTTTTCCTTCTAGTAATTTGATTCTCTCTGTTGACACAATTTTCCAGAAAGAAATAATTATGTTTTAGTGTTTTATTTTGCCAAAACATCTTCGAACAATAATCTTCTCTGTAACAGTAAGATTTGCATGTAGTTCCATACTGCTTTTAAGACCTGGTTGTGTAAATCTCTGAATTAATTTATGAATGGCATTTCTTCGGGAGTAATATTTGGATTACTATCTAATGGTGGGGCCCTGTTGTATGCAAGGGTACCCGTCAAGATTCTATCATTCCAACTTCCCCTTTCGAGCCACCAGGTGGATCTTCAACTATGTCGCGAAAGGAAAGGTAACTCCAACCCTCGAGTTAAGTAAAGACTCTTGAATATATCTGTGGAAAGTTTTATTTCTCTTTCCTCTGTTATGGCCTCTGTTGTACGTTTTCTCAAGGATCTTCTTGATGGTAATAGAAAGGTGTGGAGGACGGATGAATGACTGAGTGAATGATCATGGAATCCCTGGGAAAATGAACTAAGTCCAAACTATATGTATGCATGTCCCCAACTTGACACTTTTCATGTTGGAAGCTACTTTGGCCCACTTGTCCCCAACCTTAGAACTTAAAAAAAAAAATTATACATACTTTATACTTTAAAGAATATTAATATAATAATTTTTGTTGGCTTAATCTCCCTAGATTATCCCTTTTTATTAACTTTTAGCCCCCCCCCCCTTTACCTAACTCGTGGATTTTAGTCCCCCGTACTCTTTTATCGTGGTCAGTCTACACGTAACAATGTATTTTATATTAATGATAATACATATACAAAAATAGGCTCACTCGCCTTTAGCATCTAGCCTCTCCAGCCTAATTAAACACATAATCCTCTTAGCTTATAATAACTAGCTCACCAACCTATAAAACAAAACATATACACAAAGGCTCCCTAGCCTCAAAATCGTGTGCACTTAAGTTTGTTACGCACGGTATCCTGGAATGTGCACACTTCATCAATTTAGTGCGCAGTACATTTGTGCACTATACCATGGAAGGTGCATACAAATATGATATCAAACAAATCAACAATGTGACATCCCAAAAAATAAAGTATTTTTGAAATTTAAAATTTGCTGGAAAATTATTCTGTTTTTAGTAAATTTGAATTTGGAAAATTTTTTCCATTTATGGAAATTATGAATTTCGAATTTGATAAATTGTAATTAATTATTATGACTATTGGGTAGAGATCTGATTTGACCCAACTGACTATTTGACTATGAAACTTGTATGAAAACAAAATATTTTATATTTATTGTAGGAGGACAAATGGAACAAGCATGTAAAAATCAACTGACCATGACTCCATGAGTGGGGAACATATTGGAACCACTTCTAGGTTGATTGTTACAAGTGGAAAATTAGATATTTGACCATTGGCAGCCCTAAAAATCATGGATTTAGAAAGATGCGAAAATTCCCAAGGGAAGGAAAGAAATACCTAGGCAAAAACATTGTTGAATAAATAACATATGTGACGAGGTAGGATGCTGCCGAGTATGCTAGGGAAAATAGGAGTGATTGCTTGTTGTTATGAACACTACTTGCTGAGTGTGAGGCAAGGAGCAGAGTGCTGAAGTTGAATGACATTTCTACGAAGGAGTTCTGAGTTAGCCCTCATGGATTCATGGTCAGGCTAGGGGGTGAATCGTGCAAGTAGTTTGGCTGCCCTATTCTACAGTTGGGAGGAACGTGGTTTCTCCCTTTGTCTTCCCACAAATTGATTCAGATATGCTATTCTACCTTTATTTGGTTAAATGTTATGATACAGATAAATTACAATTTGTTTACTTCTATCAATGAACTTATGGTCGAATGTTGTTGTGATGAAAGATTGACCAAATACTTCCTAATATTTAGTTAGGAATGAATTTGTTCTGTGGGACGTGGTACTGAGTAAATACTAAGTTCATTGGATGTATTAACTAGAAATACTATCTCTGTAGAGGTTACTACTCTCGTAATATAATAAACTATAGGCTACATCTCACTTTTAATTAATTATGTTGAGTAAATTAATGTTTGCATGATGTGATTGAAGTCAAGTATACCTATATCTATGAATGATTATGTCTCCTATAGGTAATTATAGTATACAAATGATTCTCCACTAATGTACATGCAAGTTCATATTCAAAATAAATACACCATGTATGACAGGAATTTTCATGATATGCGTATAAAACATTTACCAGTATATTGCGTACATATATACATTCATATATTTGGAGATCTATACAAGAGATACAGTAAAGCTAAAGAGAATTGTCTACAACAGAGTCAGGGAATAATATATATATATATACATACACATCTGAAAATAATTCTGCAAATTGCAAGATCCCATTTCAGGAAAAACTGCAGTACACACACACACACACACACACACACACACACACACACACACACACATATATATATATAGATAAAGTATTAATGGTAAATCAGAAGGTGATTAGGTCTAGTTTGGCTATACTTTAAATTATGGAATTAATTTTGAACAAATCTAAAACTGTCAAACACTTACGGAGATTTGTAATTAAATGCTTGAGGTACAAGGGTCAAAGAATCCAAAGACTATTCTGGAACCCAGAACTTGATTTACACATATTTGGTAATTCTGCAAACCATAGAAATAAAGGAGTATAACTCATCCTAGAAATTAAATATCAAACTAATAACAATAAATTCATACGGAAATGTTTTAGTAAACTTGACTGTCAAACATATTTTTGTCGAACACGAAAGTCAAAAGTAAGGAAGAAATCTTATTTTTTCCAAATCTTTAGTGAGAAAGCTACAGAATCATAATGTTCATCAAAACCCATGAAACAAGACAAACATTATGAAAGATATTATGGCCTTAATTAATTATAACCTGGAATGTTTGTGCAACAGAGTCGATATACAAAGTATAAACCCCAAAATTTTATAACTTCCTTTTTACACAATGCTTGACTGGAATTCAGACTCTGCAAACATTTGAAGCTGAATACATTTCTAGATGATAGCAACGACAAATACATTATGAGTTTGGGATGAGACCAGAGTAGAGAAATGACTGGAATAAAAGTACCCAACTCAGTACACTAGTTCAATTAGAAAAGAAAAGTCATGTAAGATAATATTTATACATATTAGTCGAACCAGAAAGCCAAGAGTACAACTGGAAGACACCCTCTTCCCAACCATTTTAGCTAATCGAACACAACTATATCAAACATCTAGAAATCCAGGAAGAGAATGTGCCCTTTTCACTGTTGAAACTCTGGAAAGGCCTACAAAGGGAACTCGAATACCTTTTGTGCCGAAGATAAGAACTGAACATCCGAGATCCTTGCGCAGACGAAATCCCTTAAAGAAGTATCATTTAAAAATATCAGTAATCATATATAAAAGTAATAAGAATACCAACATAATGATAATGGTTAGTAATGAAGTATTCCATGATCATACAAAAAAAAAAACAGACATAAAGAGAAAACAAGTAGACCACCTTCAAGGGGAATTTAAGAAAATTAAACCAACTACTTTTGATGGTGAATCCAGAAGAGGGGAGAAAGCAGAGAATGGTTATTAGACATCAAATAATACTACCAAATATATAACTATTCCAACAATATGAAAGTCAGAATGGCCATCTACAATTTGAAAGGAAAAGCCAACATTTGGTGGCAATATCTGAAATTGGCCAAGGGCCTAAAAGAGAAACAGATGGAATGGTCTGACTTTAAGAAATATTTCAAGAAACAATATCTATCTGAAAGCTAGTATGAAAGGAAAACCAAAGAACTTTATGAGATACGACTTGGCCAGATGACGATGGAGGATCTTACAGACAAATTCCTGGAATTACTAAAGTTCGTACCTTATATCTGGGAGGACAAGGTAAAAATCCAGCGATTTCTAAGTTGTTTACCACAGTCCTACAAGGACATAATTGAGTTTGATAACCCCAAATCCCTGAATGAAGTATTCAGGAAAACATGGATGTGTTACGACTAGTATAAACAACGGGAAGAGTTTCCCAAATCTTGGAAGGATAAGAAACAAGACCGAATGAACCAACAAAAGAAGGGATACCAGCCAACTCCTTATCGAAATGCAACAAAAAGATTTTCGAGAAAATATTTTCACTCCAACAATCCGAATATGCAAGGCAGTGACAAACCGATGAATCTGGGGACGAAAAAGTTTGGGGACAACCCTCGTGAACCATTAAAGTGTTGGGAATGCGGAGAACCTCATCTTAGGAGGAATTGTCCACCTTTAAGCACATCAAACATAACTACCATTCATAATTTGTAGGAAGTTGTGACGGTGGGTGATGTAGGAAGAAGCCTACATCAGATCAATGAAACCATTGATGACCAACAAGCTGACCACCAGTCCTCTGTGGTCGAAATCGAAGGTAAAATCAATAACACACAAATTTCTATTTTGATTGATCCTAGAGATACGTTAAGTTATATCACTCCTGGAGAAGTAGAGTCAAATAAACTTAAGAGGATTAAACATGCAAAATCATGGATGGTACAGTTAGCAATAGGAACAAAAAGGAAAGTGGTTGACTTTATTTTTGATTTTGAATTTAGTTTAGATGGTCAAAACATAAAAACAAATTTGAATATTCTGCCACTAGGACCTTATGATATGATTATCATAATGGATTGGTTGGAAAAACACAAAGAAGTTCTAGATTGTTATACAAAGACAATTAATTATAAAGACGATTATGACACTACTAGAACAACCCAAGGTATACCAAAACCTGTATCATTTAGACAAGTTACAACAATGCAATTCAAGAAATGCATGAGAAAGGGTTGTCAAATTTATGCCATTCAAATAACGAATCTGTTAGAAAAAGAAGATAAGCCCAACCTAGAATAATTTGTTGTCCTACGGGAATTCAAAGACATATTTGTTGATGATATAACGGAATTACCTCTTAGAAGGGAAATAGACTTCTCCATAGACCTACTACCTGGTTCATCCCCCATCTCAAAAGCACCTTATCGAATGAGTTTACCAGAATTGACAGAATTAAAAATACAATTACAGGAATTGTTGGACAAAGAGTATATCAAACCAAGTGTTTCACCATGGGGAGCACCAGTCCTCTTTTTGAAAGAGAAAGACGGTACTCTAAGACTATGTATTGATTATAGACAATTGAATAAAATGACCATTAAGAACAAGTATCCTTTACCTAGGATAAATGACTTGTTGGATCAAGTAGGTGGGGCCAATATCTTTTTGAAATTGGATTTACGATCTAGTTATCATCAAGTTAGGATAAAGGATGAGGACATAAGTAAAAAAGATTTTCGTAAAATATATGGACACTACGAATTCATAGTGATACCTTTTGGACTCACTAACTAACCAACCATTTTTATGTGTCCGATGAACAATATATTTAGTCCATACTTAGACTAGTTCTTATTAGTATTTATCGACGATATTCTGGTCTATTCTAAAATGGAGGAAGAACATGAAGAACACTTGAGAATAGTTCTGCAAACGTTGAGGAAACAAAAACTGTACGCCAAATTTGATAACTGTGAATTTTATCAAAAGAAAACACAATATCTAGGACATGTAATTTCAGTATAAGGCATTGTCGTAGACCCTGAGAAAATAAAAGACATCATGGAATGGTCGGTACTTAAGGATGTAGGGGATATCTGGTCATTCATGGGAATCACCAGATATTGTTGCAGATTTATAGAGGGGTTTTCCGAAATAGCCTACCCTATCACGTCATTACAAAAGAAAGGGACCAAGTTTAATTGGTCACATAAGTGTCAAGATAGTTTTAACAACACAAAGTAATTGTTGACAACTATACCCATCTTGAAGGTAGCATACCCAGATAAAGACTTTACCGTCTGTGTCGATGCGAGTAAAGAAGGACTAGATGGCGTCCTAACTCAGGAAGGACACGTGATTTGTTATGAGTCTCGGAAATTAAAAGAACATGAGAGAAACTACGTCACTCATGACCTAGAATTAGGAGTAGTAATACATGCCTTAAAAATGTGGCGACACTACATAATGGGAAGAAAATTTCTCTTACTGACAGATAATAGCGGAGTGAAATATTTGTTTAGTCATCCAGATATTAATGCAGGACAAGCAAGATGGCTAGCCTTCTTGAGAGAATTCAACTTTGAGGTAAGACATATCAAGGTTTAAGGAAAACAAGGTAGCAGATGCCCTAAGAGGAAGAGTCCATGGATTATTCAAAATAAATGTCAGTACAGAAGAAAGTGACCTGGAATAGAGAATAAGGACAGTAGGTATTAACAACGAAAATTGCACTAAGATAATGGAAGAATTACAAAACAATACCACAAACTTAGATAAACCAGATCTAAGTATCGACAAGAAGGGACTATTACAATTTAAAAACATACTTTACATACTAGATTCAAGAGAGTTAAAGTTAATAGTCTTGGATGAAGTGCATAAGAAACCGTATTCTGGCCATCCAGGATATCATAAAACAATAAAAACACTTAGAAAACTATTTTACTGACCTAATATGAAGGGAGAAACAACAGAATACTTGGCTAGGTGTCAATATTGTCAGTAGGTTAAGGCCAAACACCAACATCCAGCCCGCCTATTACAGCCATTACTAGTTCCAGAATGGAAATGGGATACCATATCACTGGACTTTATAACATGTTTTCCTAAAAATCAGAAACAGAATGATTCTATTATGGTTGTAATCGATAAACTCAGAAATTCTGCACACTTTATTCCTGTAAAGTCTACCTTTAAAGCTATAAACATTGCTGAAATATTTATGAAAGAAATTTTTAGACTACATGGTATTCCTAAAATGGTGATTTCAGATAGAGACGTAAAATTCACATCCTCTTTTTGGAAGGAAGTGTTTACAAGGATAAATACTAATTTGAATTTAAGTATGAGTTATCACCCACAAACAAATGGACAGACCAAAAGGACAAACCAAATCGTAGAGGATATGATCCGCATGTACGTAAGAACAAAACCAAACAAGTGGGAAGACTATCTACACTTGGTAGAATTTGCTTATAACAATGGGTAGAAAACTTCGTCTAAGTTAAGCCCTTTTGAGGTACTGTATGAAGGAAGGTGTACGACTCTGATTAGCTAGGATAACTCGGTTGACAGACTCATGGTTGGACTAGAGATGCTCCAAGAAATGGAGAATATGGTAAGGAAGGTACACCAGAACTTAAAAGAAGCACAGGACAGACAGAAGAGCTATGCAGATTAGAAAATAAGACACTTGGAATTTCAAGTGGGAGACCATGTTTACTTGAAGGTCAAAGACCAAAAAATTTCGTTGAAGTTAGGAAACTGTGCCAAGATCGCACCCAGGTTTTGTGGGCCCTTCGAGATACTAGCTCGAATTGGACCCGTAGAATACCAACTTGCACTTCCAACTAGTCTAAGAATTCATAATGTGTTTCATGTTTCTTTGTTGAAAAAGTATGTTCATGACCTTACTCATATGATTGATTGAAACTTGGTGTAGGTGGAACCTGAAGGCGAGTTCTAGGTGGAACCCCTGTGTATTCTGGATCGGAGAGAGATAACACTTTGGAACAGAGCCATCGCTCAGGTAAAGGTGAAATTAAAGCACTTTAGTCTTGAGGAGGCCACTTGGGAGTTGGAAGGAGATTTGCATAAGTCTCATCCAATCATGTTCCAAGAAAGGAACGAACACTGAGGACAATGTTTTATTGAAGGGGCGAAGGATGTGACATCCCCAAAAATAAAGTATTTTTGAAATTTAAAATTTGCTGGAAAATTATTTCGTTTTTAGTAAATTTGAATTTGGAATTTTTTTTCCATTTATGGAAATTCCAAATTTTGAATTTGATAAATTGTAATTAATTATTATGCCTATTGGGCAGAGATCTGATTTGACCCAACTAACTATTTGACTATGACACTTGTATGAAAACATAATATTTTATATTTATTGCAGGAGGACAAATGGAACAACCATGTTAAATTCAGTTGACCATGACTCCATGAGTGGGGAACATGTTGGAACCACCTCTAGGTTGATTGTTACAAGTGGAAAATCATAGATTTGACCATTGGCAAACCCTAAAAATTAGGTATTTAGAAAGCTACGAAAATTCCCAAGGGAGGGAAAGAAAGACCTAGGAAAAAACATTGTTGAATAAATTATAGCATATGTGAGGAGGTAGGATGTTGCTGAGTATGTTGGGGAAAATAGGAGTTATTTCTTGTTGTTATGAACACTAATTTCTGAGTGTGAGGCAAGGAGAAGAGTGCTAAAGTTGAACGACATTTCTGGGAATGAGCTCTGAGTTAGTCCTCATGGATTCATGGTCAGGATAGGGGGTGAAACGAGAAAGTAGTTTGGCTGCCCTGTTCTACGGTTGGGAGGAACGTGGTTGTTCCCTTTGTCTTCCTGCAAATTGATTCAGATATGCTATTATACCTTTCTCTGGTTAAATGTTATGATACAGATAAATCTACAATTTGTTTACTTCTATGAATGAACTTTTGGTCAAATATTGTTGTGATGAAAGATTGACCAAATACTTCCTAATCATTAGCTAGGAATGGATTTATTCTTTGGGATGTGGTACTGAGTAAATACTAAGTTCATTGGATGTATTAACTAGAAAGGCTAGCTGTGTAGAGGTTACTACTCTCGTAATAGGATAAACTATAGGCTACATCTTACTTTTAATTAATTTTGTTGAGTGAATTAATGTTTGCATGATGTGATCGAAGTCAAGTATACCGATATCTATGAATGATTATGTTTCCTGTAGGTAATTATAGTATACAAATGAGTCTCCACTAATGTACATGCAAGTTCAAATTCAAAATAAATACACCATGTATGACAAGAATTTTCATGATATGCGTATAGAACATTTACAGGTATATTGCATACAGATATACATTCATATGTTTGGAGATCTGTACAAGTGATACAGTAAATCTAAAGAGAACTGTATATATATATCTAAATCTAGTAGACTCATTCGGTAAGGATTTTTTGAGATAGGGGTTGAACCGAGTAGTAGGTATATGGAGAAGTCTATTTCCCTTCTAGGAGGTAATTTTGGTATTTCATCCACAAACATGTCCCTGAATTCAGGTAGGAGAACAAAGTATTCTAGCTTTGGCTTATCTTCTTTTTCTAATAGATTCGTCACTTGGAAAGCCCATTTGTGGAACACAGTTTTTCCTTTGAAAACCCCTTCACTCTGTTACGTATTCTATGTTTTTTATTCCGCTTCTGGGCTCTGTGTGTGATGAAAATAAAATCTAAGCTTTTAAAATTGACAATATATGTTTTTCCTTCCAGTAATTTGATTCTCTCTGTCGACACAATTTTCCAGAAAGAAATAGTTTTGTTTTAGTGTTTTCTTTCGCCAAAACATCTTCGAACAATAATCTTCTCTATAACAGTAAGATTTTCATGTAGTTCCATACTACTTTTAAGACCTAGTTGTGTAAGTCTCTGAATTAATTTATGAATGGCATTAATTCGGGAGTAAGATTTGGATTACTATCTAATGGTGGGGCCCTGTTGTATGCAAGGGTACCCGTCAAGATTCTCTCATTCCAACTTCCCCTTTCGAGCCACCAGGCGGAGCTTCAACTATGTCGCGAAAGGAAAGGTAACTCCAACCCTCGAGTTAAGTAAAGACTCTTGAATATATCTATGGCAACTTTTATTTCTCTTTCCTCTGTTATGGCCTCTGTTGTACGTTTTCTCAAGGATCTTCTTGATTATAACTTTTATGTGGATATTAACTTTAATCCCTATATTTTTCTTGCAGGGTCCCTTCCTCTCTGAGATTTCCAGTTTTCCGAGGCTTTGAATCCCATAAAAGGTATTCGTTTTCCAAGCTAAGGCTTCGTTGAGGTCAGGAAACAATAGAGTCTGTCTTAGGGTTTCATCTTATGAATCTTCAAAGTCGATCGAATGATTTAATCTTTGTAACTGGTTTGTCTGACATAAAGCAAAAGAACTTCCATATGTTTTTCCAACCCTGTTCTGGATGCTACCTATCGTGGCTTGGTATAGATTTTACTGTCATTTTGATTTTGGAACTTTAGAAAGATAAGAATATATGATTCCATGGGGATTTCTCTTACTTGTATAGCACCAATAATAATATTACTTTGGTTTGGCGAAATATTCGACCATATATAAAATTACTTTGGTTATTATTAAAGTTCTAGTCCGATATTTACCATTCAAACTAAGTAAGAGTCACTTTGAATTTCCATGTGATCTCTATAAGAATGGCCCGATAGTATGAGTCACTATATATTCTTAGAGTAGTAGATATGTTAGCTACAATGGTTATTTATTAATCGTGTTCAAAATTTACTAGGTTTCAAATTCAGCCAAATTGTACTCATCTGATGTTTTCACTTGTATAATGATACTATATACTACGAATTCTGAGCCATCCATCCTAATGAATTTCTGAATGAACAAATGCAATTATAAATTCATCATTTTCGACAATCAACTGTTGATATTCCATAAACTCTTTATTAGATTAGTTGTCCTTCCCGAGTTGGTTTCTTTTAAATCTGTACCATTTAGAAGAAAGTAATAATCCTGAAATTCTTTCTAATTTTCTATTCTGTTTACACCGGTTCACTTTTCGCTACAACAGTTTAAACAGTCAAAGTTGTATGACTCATGATGATAGGAGGTTCCAGGATTTGAAATTTCGAAAAACATGAAGAATTTATTACTTCGCTGAGATTAGATTTGTTCTTGGTATGAATAAAACACTATACGTTTGTAATATCGTTTACTTTTCAGATTGGCTCTACTCCACTATAGATAAATTCATAAAATAATCTATTGGTCCTATTATTACAATAGAGATCCTACAAAATCCATACCCATACATTCGGTAGTAAACTAGGTTGTTCCTACAACAACTTGTATAATGTGATGGAAAGGAAAAGGGTATAGACTTCAATCGAATCAAATTATTCCTAACTCTCATACAACTTTTAGTTGAAAAGAACTTATTTAGGAATTTATTATAACTACTCTGTCATAAGTTTGACAACACACATTCGTATGATCAAACAATTTTATTCCCATTCAGGTTATAGGACATAATATGGGTGTCACTGATTTCGCTACTTCTGTAGTTAATTCATTCTACAGAAATATAAATAATTTGAATTTGATACAGCAAGATACATTTCAGCCAATATACAGTTACTCATACAAGTGTTAATGATTTCGTTACTTTCGTAACTAATTCATTTCACAGATACAAAAATACTTGAATTTATATACAGTGAATATTTTACATCAACTATACGATCATTAAAACAGATAATGGGAACCATTTCAATTCAGATTTAACATGTACAGTGCATCGGATATAAAATCATTCAGACATATAAGGGTTAGAGTAGCATATCTGAACTAGACTCACGGGAAGACAAGGGAACAACCACGTTCCTCCCATTCGTAGAACCGAGCAACCAAGATCACTTGCACAGTTCACTCCCTAGCCTGACCATGAGTCCATGAGGGAAAACTTGGAAGTTCCTCTTCACCAATGTCCTTCAATTCTGTAGATCCCTCTTGCCTCACACTCATTCAGTGTTCATAACAGCAAGGAAAAATAATCAATAGTCTCTTTCCCAGCATACTTGGCAACGTCCTGCCTCCTCACATATGCTTATTTATCAATTTGCCTAGGTATTTTTCCCTCCTTTGGGAATTTTCGCAGCTTTCTAAATACCTGATTTCCAGGGGCTACGAATGGCCAAATCGCTGATTTTCCACTTGTAAAAATAATCCTAGAGGTAGGTCCAACATGTTCCCCCTCTCATGGACTCATGGTCAGCTAAATTTAACATGGTTGTGCCCTTTGTCCCCTGCAATCAATATAAAATATTATGTTTTCATACAAGTGTCATAGTCAAATAGTTAGTTGGGACAAATCAGATCTCTGCCCAACAATCATAATCATTTATGGGTGAAATCATGAAGATGGGTTACACATTTGCTTGTTTTATGAGAAAAAAAATGGTAGTTTCACAAGTTATTCAAATTTCGACATATAAAAGTATTTTTTTTATTTAGAATTTCACTTTACAGTAAAAACAAAACTTGTGAAGAATTGTGTTATCTTTCCAGTGACTATTTTTCAATTTTTTTTTATCACGATTTGATATGTCGATTTCACAATTGTTTAACAGTATGTTTCTTAAACATGAAATGAATGATAATGAGTTACTTATTTCTACAACAATGTATATATTATTAAACTTATGTTTTGAAGAAACAAAATATACTGCAACAATCTACAGAGACTCTATTTTATTATGAGTATTATTTTGAATTTAATGGATGAATATTATAATTTCTAGAATTTTTTTAAGTTGACCAAGCTGAAAACGTTGCAGAGTTTAAAAACATGTTTTGCTACACCTTGTATCTATCTTAATTTTTACTTAGAACTAAAATTTAAATATACCCTTTTGCAAAGAACAGTTTAAGGATTATGAATATATTTTTTTCAAATTTTTTCACTGTATATTTTTTGAGATACCGATATTTCATTTCACCGAATCATAATGTCTGCTGAAAATATTATGTAGTGAGTTTTTTAAAAAATTAAATAAAATTAGATAAAAATAAAGAAAATGAAAAAAATTATATGAATTGAAAGTAGATTCAATTTTGGAAATGTTGGTTTCATTTTTGAAACCAAATTCTCAATGTTTTTAGGGGTCCGCAACCTCTGAAGTTTAGTTATCCTTGGGGCATTTCTCTAGTTTTGGTTTTCAGTTGCAATTTCATTGTTTCGGCCGAAACATTAATTTTTTGGCCAAAAGGCTAAAATCTAACGGAATCTGTCAAACTAAACGGTTTCCAGATATTTTGGCCGAAAAACTAATTCTTTCAGCCAAAAGATTGTCGGACTAATTCCGACCGTCGGAAAAAATGAAACGACACGTCGTATACATTTTTTTCACGCCAAATTGTATAAATAGGATTGCAACCAAACAAATTTAACACAATCCATCAAATGAACAAAAATATATGAGCTCGAGGATAAGGATTTCAAAGAATTTCTATTACTGATTGTCGTTATTTTCTTTTCTTTTCTTCTTTATTCCCTATGTTCCATAAGCTTAGTCGGAGGATCGATATCGATACATGGTGGCTTTTTAAAACACTTAAACAAAGTTTCGAATCATCTTTTTGGTTTTTGTTGAATAAGGTAAATGATGTTTGTTCAAGTTTTTATTGGAATAACAATTT
>JZKD02S0189833.1:124538-139849 GCA_000966675.3 Picea glauca | reverse complement strand
CTGCATCACCAATAATCATGTCAGAAATGTCAACATCAAATCATCAATCAAATGAAACATCATAATAAACATATCAACCCAAAAGCACACTCCCTGACTCAGTTCGGAGTCCAAGAGGGTTCTACCGATGCCTCTGCATCCTCAAAGTCAAAAACCCTGCACACTCAATAAAATGAGTCAATAGAACCTGTCTACATCAAATAGTAACACATCATGTCATCTGTCAATCACATCATAATCAAATATAAAAGGTCTAACATAAAAAGGGTCCAGATCACTTGCGAGCAAGTGTCCTCAAATAATAAGTGTTCTTAGTGCGCCAGAGCGGGATGTTACATTTGTAATATTAATATGCTAATTAAGATTTGTTTATAAATGAAATAGGCCAAAAAAGAATTAGGGTTTGTTTGCAAATGAAATATGCCTTTATACTTTCATGAACAACAACCACAATTATATGGTTGTGTGATGCAGGAGCATCGCCAACTCATCAAGCGAGCCAACACATCAAGCGGAGATCAGCTGGATAAACAAACCCAAATTTTTTGAAGTGCTTTGCGATGGTAGCGGAAGTCTTTAATGAAGCCATTTATGAAGGCACATTTGTATATTGTATTGGACCTTGAGCCTTTAAGCTCTCATCCTTTGGTAGATAGTCGACATTTAATAGATTTAATGCTGGTAGATAGGATTTCAAGTCTAGTTTTGATACTTTAGAGTCCGAGAGGGAAAATGGATATAAACACCCTCATTGTACCATTGTAAAGTAGTAGTGAAGAATTGATGCATTCAGGAGAAGAGAAGAGCAAGCAAAGAATAGTGTATGAAGAACACCCATGTACAGGCATTTGAATTAATAGAAGAAAGTTCTGATTCAAATTCATGCTTTATGTTGTTTCTCTGTGTATATTGTTGATATGCTCATGAATGTTTGCTTCTTGTCATACCATGATTTTATATGCTGTGTATGTGATTTCATGTTTCAACCTGAAGTCTAAAGGGGAGATGGAATGAGTTTCAATTGTTTATCTATCTGATCTAGGAGATTTCTGCAAGGTGTGTAGTCGAAATTCATCCGCAAGGAGTGCGTTGATGAAGGCTCAGATAGTATAACTTTTGTTCTCATTCACCCAGAAGTGGAAATGGGTTACTAAAGCCGTGCAAGGAGTGCACAGACTGAAGAGGAAGTCTCAGTCGTGAGTCTGAGAAGGAAGCTTTAGGGGACTGCTGCTGCAGGTGTGCGCAGAGTCGAAGAAGGTTGAACACTCGAAGTGCTTGCAGGGTTGCCTCAAGGAGTGCGTGCAAGTTACTCTGAAAGAATCAAAGTGGAAAAGATCAGGAGGTATAGAACCTTCGTGATATCATTAAAGGAGAGCACAGGAGGTTCGTGTCGTAGAAGGTTCAAGTAGGAGTTGTAAGCGCAGGCATTGGAGAGCAAGTTATGAGAAGAAAACTTAGCCATTCTCAATAAATCTTCAAGGAGGAGAAATCGACGGTTAGGATTTGTAGAAGAGATCAACGAAATCCCGTCAACCGTTATATCTCAGAAAGTTGCACAGGGTTTAAGCCCAAGCGTGCAGAGGATAAGTCTCGACCAAGTCATCGGGATTTTGCTAAGCAAGAGAATTGAGACCTTGTGGGTTTCAAAAACCCGAGGGAGAATCCTAGTCGTTGGTCTCGGCAGGACACACGTCAGGCATCAAGGGAAGAGTCGGGATTTAACACATCGGGGATTTCATGAGTGTAGAATTGTTGCATCAGGTAATTGCGATCTGTGATATCCCGACGGGCACTCAGAACCATCCAACAGCAGAGACACGTGGCACGAGATCCCGTAGAATCGAGGATCAGAGAATTGAAAGTCCCATGCACATGAAAACGGGAATCGTGATATCCCGATATGCGATTTCCCGATGGGGTTAAGGATGTAGTGGAGGACAGGTGTTGGAAGGTCAACCCTCACAGGGAGCCAACACCAAGTGGCATCGGCATATCGCGAACGTGGAGGTTCGTGAGTTGGATATGAAAGGAATTGCACTAAAAGTTGCGAGGACAAGAGGTTACGAAAGCGCGACAGGAGGGTACTAGCGTCTCGGCACATCGGGACTTGGGAGTGGGAGGACTGAGTACTGGAGGTCGCGAGTAACGAAGTCGCGAGAGAGCCAAAGTCCCGATAAATTTGGATAAGGTCAACGTTGACTAATAGGTCATCAGGAATCGGGGATCCGTGAGGTGAGTGATTCACGACCTCGTAAGTATCGATTTCCCGACGGGGAAATTTCCGACAAGTGCAGGAAAGCTTGGAGAATATTCATCGGGGTTCAGAAATCTGTGAGACCCGATCCGGTGGCTGTAGGACTCGTGGTAATGCGAGGTCTGATTTCCTGATAGGAAAAATGGATATCATAAGGAGAGTCTTGTGGGTGTAGAAAAGACTCGATAAGGGATTTGAAGAGCCTTCTAGCTCTTCGAGCCGAAGGAAAAATAAGGTCCTGTGGGAGCAGACGTGTCGGGTGGCGCGTTTGTGTCAGAGTGGTATCAGAGCAGGTTTAATTCTTTTCTTTTTGTAGTAGAGAAGATAATTCTCCATGCCACCGAGAAGAGAAAGACAGTCACCTGATCCTGAAGATAGGGAGGTGCGGAGAAGAGGCAGGCCAGCAGGAAATCCAGAAATGGAGAGGCAAATGAGAGATCTCCGAGCAATACTTGAGGAGATGGAAACAGCGCAAAGACACATAGCTAGTGCAGGGGATCTTAGTGATTCTGAAGGAGAAGTTGAAGACAAACAACAAGAAGAAGTTGCAGCCGAAGATGCATCCAATGAGCGATTGATTAAAGCTATCACCTGGATGAGTTCGAAGACAAAGATGGACATTCCAGCTTATGAAGGGAATCTAGATGCAGAAGAGCTTCTAGATTGGATTAGAGCTCTTGACACTTACTTTGATTATGAAGATATCGAAGAAGATAAGAAGGTCTGGCATGTTGTTAAATGATTGAAGGGGCACGCAACATTATGGTGGGACAAGATTCAAGCAGATAGACGCAACCAAGGCAAGCAAAATATTAAAAGATGGGATCAAATGATTGCGAAGATGAAGGCAAAGTTCATCCCGAGGGATTATCAAATCACATTGTTCAGGAGAATGCAGAACCTGAGACAGAAACTGATGATAGTTAAAGAGTACACCGAAGAATTCTATCGACTGAACATCAGAGCAGGTCATCGGGAGAGTGATGATGAGAAGGTTGCCAGATATATGAATGGTCTGAGATACGACATTCAGAATGAATTGAGCATGGTAACCATCTGAACAGTTGAGGATGCTTATCAGATGGCTCTGAAATCCGAAGAAAAGTTGAGCCGTAAGAAAGGTCAGCAAGGGTGAGGCAGAAGTCATCCCAGAGGCAAGGCAGTTGCCCAGGAGAAATATCAGAAGCCCAATGAGGAATGGAAGAAACCTCAGGGTAAAGTTGAGAGAGGTGGAACCTCACAGAAAGGGCCTTATGTTGAACAGAGAGGGCAGCATACAGAGCAGAGAGGAGATTATGTTGACACAAGCACTTTTCCTCATACTAGAGGTAGAGGAAGAGGTCGAGGAGGAGTAATCACATGTGGGAAGATTGGTCACAGGTCATTTGAGTATCCAGAAAAGAAGAAAGATAGTGGAGAAGCTCACATCACCAAAGCGCAGAATTGGGATGTTGATACTGCAGACACAGAAGGTGGAAGGTTGTTGATGATGCGTAAAGTTCTCTTAACACCCGAGAAAGAGGTGGAGGACTCAGTTCAGAGGACCGGACTTTTTAGAACATCTTGCAAAACCAAGGACTGGGTATGCAAGGTTATTATTGACAGTGGTAACACAGATAATCTCGTTTCGACCGAGATGGTGGAAAAGATGGAGCTGGAGATGACTGATCACCCGAGTCCATACAAAGTTTCATGGCTACAAAAGGGACATCAGGTGAGTGTCACTAAACAATTTTTAGTTGAATTCAAGATAGGTGGATATAATGATAAAGTACTCTGTGATGTTATTCCCATGGACGTATGTCATTTATTGCTGGGTAGACCATGGCAATATGACATAAATGTGGTTCATGACGGGAGGATGAACACATATACTTTAGAGAAGGATGGGAGGACACACAAGTTGCTTCCGATAAAGGATAAGGAGGTGAAACCGGAGGTGAGCAACAAAATACTTCTCATGAGTGGGAAGGAGCTTCTTACAGAGATGGAGAAGAAAGAAGATCCACAATTCTTTGTGGTCAGAAAGCTGAGGATTGTTCTGACTAACACAAGAGTGGATGATTTACCAGATGAGATTCAGGAACTGCTGGAAGAGTTTGCTGACATCATCGTGGATGAATTACCTCATTCGTTGCCACCAGTGAGGAGTGTGAGTCACCACATCGATCTCATACCAAGAGCTAGTTTACTGAACAAAGCCATGTATAGGTTGACGTCACAAGAAAATGAAGAGGTAAAGAAGCAGGTCCAGGAACTATTGGACAAAGGATTGGTCAGGGAAAGTTTGAGTCCATGTGTTGTTCCGACAATGCTCAGTCCGAAGAAAGACGAAGGTTGGAGGATGTGTACCGACTCAAGAGAGATCAACAATATAACCATTAGATACAAGTTTCCATTGCCGAGAATGGATGATTTGATGGATTGCCTGAGCGGGGAAAAATATTTTTCAAAGATAGATTTGAAAAGCGGATATCACCAGATTCGCATGAGAGAAGGCAATGAGTGGAAAACAACATTCAAGACAAATGAAGGTTTGTATGAATGGTTGGTTATGTCGTTTGGTTTGAAAAATGCACCAAGTACCTTTATGAGGTTGATGAAAAAAGTCCTGAGAGAGTTCATCGGGAAGTTCGTCATTGTGTATCTGGACAACATACTGATTTACAGTAAATCAGAGGCTAAGCATTTGAAGCATTTGGCCATTGTGATGAGGAAGCTACAACAGGAGAAGATGTTGATTAATATGAAGAAGTGCTCATTTATGAAGACAGAGCTCATTTAATTGGGTTTTGTTATTTCAGCAAATGAATTAAGGATGGATCCGAGTAAGGTGGAAGTGATTAAAAATTGGCCATCACCGAGAAATATTTTTGAGGTGAGAAGTTTTCATGGTTTCGCTAGTTTCTACAAAAAATTCATCAGGAATTTCAGTGGGATTAGTGCAGCGATGATAAACACAGTGAAGAAGCAACATAAGACTTTTCACTGGACAGCCGAGGCTGAAAAAGAGCTTCAATCTGTTGAAGTGGAATATCACGGAACGACCAGTGTTGGTGTTGCCAGATTTCCTGAAGACATTTCAGGTGAAATGTGATGCAAGCAGATTTGCCATAGGAGTGGTCTTGAGTCAGGAAGACAGACCAGTTTCATATTTCAGTGAGAAGATGGATGAGGCGAAGCTGAAATACTCCACGTATGATAAATAATTTTATGCTATCATACAGGCACTGAAAAAATGGAGGCATTACTTGATCCCAAAAGAGTTTATATTGTACAGTGATAATCATGCATTATAGTTTGTGAGCCAACAGGAGAAGTTGAATCATAAACATGCAAAATGGGTAGAGTATATGCAGAATTTTACATTTGTAATTAAACACATTTCGGGAACTGCTAACAAAGTGGATGATGCTTTGAGAAGGAAGTGTTTGTTGCTGCAGGAATTTCGAGTCAAAACATTAGGTTTTGAAAATCTCTGAAACATGTACACAGGAGATGCAGATTTTGGAGAAGTATTTGAAGCAACTGAGAATCCATTTCTCAGAGACAGAAGTCCGTGGACAGATTATATGATTCAGGAGGGATTTTTGTTCAGAGGGAATCAATTGTGTATTCTGAAATGCTCCATGAGGGAGAACTTGTTAAAGGAGAAGCACAGTGGTGGATTAGCAGGACATTTTGGCCATGACAAAACATTCGCGAAGATGAATGAGTCATATTTTTGGCCGGGGATGCGAGAAGATGTCAAGATATTTGTGGACAGATGTCGAATTTGCCAGCATTCAAAGGGGAGAAAGTAGAATGAAGGATTCTATCAGCCATTGCCCATACCAGAAAGGCCATGGGAGGCGATTAGCATGGATTTTGTATTGGGTTTGCCGAGATCACAAAGAAGTGTTGATTCCATCTTTGTAGTAGTGGACAGGTTTTCAAAGATGGCACATTTTATCCCGTGCTAGAAGACCAGCGATGCGACCCACATCGCAAATTTGTTTTTCAAGGAAGTCATTCGACTTCATGGATTGTCGAAAAGCATAGTTTCGGACAGAGACACAAAATTCATAGGGCATTTTTGGAGGACCTTATGGAAAAAGATAGGAACTAACTTGTCATTTAGTTCTGCCTATCATCCTTAGATGTATGGGAAAACAGAGGTGGTAAATAGAAGTATGGGAGACTTATTAAGAAGATTGGTGATAGAGCACCACAGCAGTTGGGACAATGTGTTGCCACATGAAGAGTTTGCATACAACGACTCAGTGAACAGGAGCATAGGAAAAATTCCATTTGATATTGTATATGGCAGGAAACCAACAGGAGTTTCTGAATTGGGGGATTCAGAACAAATAATAATTAAGAGCGAAAGCACTGAAGAATTCGCAGAGGCGATGGAAGAACTTCACAGCAGGGTGAAGGAGCGATTGTTGGAATCAAACCAGGAATATAAGCACAGAGCGGATCAGCATTGAAGACAACTTCAGTTCAAGGTTGGTGATCTAGTTCTGGCACATCTTAGGAAGGAATGGTTCCCAAGGGGAACATACAACAAGCTGAAAATGAAGAAAATTGGACCATGCAGAGTTCTAAAGAAATTGGGAGAAAACGCTTATGAAATTGAGTTTTCGAATGAGATCGGAATGTCTCTGACATTCAATGTCTCAGACTTATATCCATATAATCATGAGGAAGAAGGAGTTGGATGTGATGAACAACCAAAAGTCCAGTGGCAGAAGCAGATGTCAATTGCAGAGAAGTCGCATATGGAGCGTATACTCGACAAGCAAGTGAGCAAAAAGACTAGGCGGAAGCAATACTTTGAGTATCTGGTCAAATGGAAGAACCACCCAGTGGAAGATGCCAGCTGGGAAAACAAAGAAAATATTCAAAAGCATGGACAGACCATGTAGAAGCTCATGGACAGGAGCCCATGAATGTTTTCAAGCCGAGGAGTATGATGCAGGAGCATAGCCAACTCATCAAGCGAGCCAACACATCAAGTGGAGATCAACTAGATAAACAAACCCAAATTTTTTGAAGTGCTTTGGGATGGTAGTGCAAGTCTTTAATCAAGCCATTTATGAAGGCGCATTTGTATATTGTATTGGACCTTGAGCCTTTAAGCTCTTGTCCTTTGGTAGATAGTCAACATTTAATAGATTTAATGCTGGTAGATAGGATTTCAAGTCTAGATTTGATAGTTTAGAGTCCGAGAGGGAAAACAGATATAGACACCCTCATTGTACCATTGTAAAGTAGTAGTGAAGAATTGATGCATTCAGGAGAAGACAAGAGCAAGCAGTGAATAGTGTATGAAGAACACCCATGTACAGGCATTTGAATTAATAGAAGAGAGTTCTTATTCAAATTCATGGTTTGTGTTGTTTCTCTATGTATATTGTTGATATGCTAATGAATGTTTGCTTCTTGTCATACCATGCTTTTATATGTTGTGTATTTGATTTCATGTTTCAGCCTGAAGTCTGAAGGGGATATGGAATGAGTTTCAATTGTTTCTCTATCTGAGACATGAGATTCCTGCAAGGTGTGCAGTCAAAATTCATCCACAAGGAGTGTGTTGATGAAGTCTCAGATAGTCTAACTTTTGTTCTCATTCACCCAGAAGTGGAAATGGGTTGCTGAAGTCATGCAAGGAGTGCGCAGGCTGAAGAGGAAGTCTCAATCGTGAGTCTGAGAAGGAAGCTTTAGGGGACTGCTGCTGCAGGTGTGCCCAGAGTCGAAGAAGGTCGAACACTTGAAGTGTTTGCAGGGTTGACGCAAGGAGTGTGTGCAAGTTTCTCTGAAAGAATCAGAGTGGAAAAGCTCAGGAGGTATAGCACCTTCATGATATCATTAAAGGAGAGCACAGGAGGTTCGTGCCATAGAAGGTTCAAGCAAGAGTTGTAAGAGAAGGCGTTGGAGAGAAAGTTCTGAGAAGAACACTTAGCCATTCTAAATAAATCTTCAAGGAGGAGAAATCGACGGTCAAGATTCATAGAAGATATCGACGAAATCCCGTCAACCGTTAGATCTCGGAAAGTTGCGTAGGGTTTAAGCCCAAGTGTGCAGAGGATAAGTCCCGACCAAGTCATCGGGATATTGGAGTCATCGGGATTTTTCTAAGCAAGAGAATCGAGACCTTGTGGGTTTCGAAAACCCAAGGAAGAATCCTAGTCATTGGTCTCGGCAGGACACGCGTCAGGCATCAAGGAAAGAGTCGGGATTTAAGACATCGGGAATTTCAGGAGTGTAGAATCATTGCATCAGGGAATCGTGATCCACGATATCCTGATGGGCACTCAGAACCGTCCAAAAGTAGGGACACATGGCAGGAGATCTCGCAGAATCGAGGATCGGGGAATTGAAAGTCCCGTGCACATGACAACAAGAATCACGATATCCCGGTACACGATTTCCCGACGGGGTTAAGGATGTAGTGGAGGACAGGTGTCGGAAGTTCAACCCTCGTAGGGAGCCAACGCCAAGTGGCATTGGCATATCAAAAACGTGGAGGTTTGTGAGTTGGAGCTGCAAGGAATTGCATTAAAAGTTGCGAGGACATGACAGGAGGGTACCGACGTCTCGACACATTGGGACTCGGGAGTGGGAGGACCGAGTGCTGGAGGTCGTGAGTAACGAAGTCACGAGAGAGACAAAGTCCCTATCAATTTGGATAAGGTCAACATTGACTGACAGGTCATAGAGAATTGGGGATCCGTGAGGTGAGTGATTCACGACCTCATAACTACCGATTTCCCAACATGGAAATTTTCGACAGGAGCAGGAAAGCTTGGAGAATATTCATCGGGGTTTGGGAATCTGTGAGACCTGATCCAGTGGCTGCAGGACTCGCGGTCACGCGAAGTCCGATGTCCCAATAGGACAAAGGGAGATCATAAGGAGAGTCTTGTGGGTGTAGAAAATACCCGATAAGGGATTTGAAGAGCCTTCGAGCTCTTCGGGCCAAAGGAAAAAGAAGGTCCTGTGGGAGCGGACGTTCTGAGTGGAGCATTTGCATCATTGTGCTAGCATCTTCATGCAAATTTTAAACACCAAAATTGATGCACAAATTCATCTTCATGCAAATTGTAAACACCAAAATTGATGCACATGAAAATATGTGGAATGTTAAATACAATGCACTGCTTGAGACTTTGCATATCATACTTTGCGATTACCTACCCCTCTGGATTTGAGCTTGTGACCTCTTAAGAAGAAACACATGTTCTTAACTATTAAACCCACTGAGGCTGTATATAATGCATTGAATAATAATATAAACACAAATTTTGTTTTATATAATGCATTGAATAATAATATAGACATACCATATAAAAAAAAATTCAAGTAGAATAGAGACTCCATATAATATGATAATGTATCTCCAATATTCAATGTAAGGAATAAACATTAAAATTGGTGTAATTTAAGGGATGTGGAAATCCTCTATGTGTGCCGCATAGATTTAACACATCAATACCTAGATAATCAACGATAGCCTCTTTCGTTGTGTTTTATCATAGTCCTTCAAAGTTGTGTTTTATTATATTCCTTCAAAGATGTTAGCAATATGGTATGTGATTTGTTTGGTAAATTCTGTACTTACAGCCCTGGATACAGTTGATCAAGAGGAAGCACCACCAGCATAAGATTCTCCATTCTCACCTTTACTATTTTCACTTGCGCTCTACTGCCTATGCATGATATCCAATGAGGAATACACTACAAACAAGCTACAACCTCACCTGCTCAGAACCGGGACATGAAACCAGAAAAGGTTAGACCAGACTAACATGACTGACTCAGGCTTACCTACTGGCTAACCTACCAAGGCACGGGGAACAAAGAAACACTAAGCAATCAGGATAAAGACCACTAGCCAGGGATATAATAACTACCCAGAGGAGAGGCTCAGTAAACACACTCAGGATTTCCAACCTGCTCTAGAACCCAACCCAAGACATTAGAACTAGGCCTTACTTCTCCTTGGTTGATTGAAATAATGAGTGTTCGCCGGTAATGATTGAGTATAGGTTGTCTTGGCTAAAAGAAGCTCCAAGAGAAAATGGGGATTGTTTCTGGCATTTCAGGGCTATACTTACGCCTTGCCCTTTGTTTCGCTTGGTATCGGGGTGGTGATTTCTCCCTTTAGTTTATAGTCTATCCCTATTCCCATAGGACCAATAGGCCTTTGTGACAAATTAGTATGTGCCCAGGAGGAAGTGCCTTAAGAATAGTGTCGAGAAATAGTTCAGTGACAGGAGGTTTTAGACAGCGGGCACCATAGCCAGGAGGTTTTTCCATAGACAGTATCACAGTCGGTCAGTGATAGAACTAGTGGCAGGAAGGCACGATTCCGTCGCACGAGATAAGAAAGAGATAGATTGTGGTTTCGACTGAATGCTATCCATCAATCAACAAAATTTTTAATCTTCTGTCAAACATATTTTTAAATTTTTGAATCTACTGTCAAACATATTTTTAGAACACTTTAATGAACTCAAATTAAGATGAATGATGTGGAGGAGAAGAGGAATTATTTTTCGGAGTGGTGGGCATCAAGCAATTTCATTTAAGCTACTAAACACATCCACTAGAGTAGATATTGGAGTTATTGAAATCTGAGGGAGTTGTGACTTCCATTCTGTAATCTGCATGATCTATTGCCAAAGATATTTGTGACAAAGGCCAATTATTGACACCATTATGTAAATACGAAAGTGTTCTTCCAGGGATTATTGAAAATGCTCAGTGAAGCAAGCTATAAACATAGACATGCATTATACTGAGCTCAAGTATATTGTTCACCTTGCATCAAGCGTAGGGAACTGGGTATTATTCTCAATATTTGATAAATTTTACTGTTTGGAGTAGGCATATTGTTTTTGATATAGAATAGTACCTTGACACAGCGTGCGGACTTTTCAATTTGACAAAATGCATAAATGAGATTTTGTCTCCTGGATAGAATTGATTGCAGGGTATGCAATGCATTTTGAGAAGGAAGTCCTAAAGTTATTTCAAATGACAGGAAACTTACCTCTCCCAACGCTCGCGACCTCTCCACGAACCCTGGGACCTCCGCAACCTCTCCACGACCTCTCCACGACACCCACGACCCCTGCGACCTCGCGACCTCTCCACGACCCCTGCGACCTCGCGACCTCCTCGGAGACCTCTCGACAACGATTACACGGAGCTCATAGAGGCGATTACGCCAACAAAATTTTGTAAACATTGCAAATTTGATGTGTGGCTAATATATAAACCATCTTTTGGCCGAAATATAGTTCGGCTGAAAGAAAGTTCGGTCGAAAAGATATTTCGGCCGAACTAGTTTTTGGCCGAACAATATTTCGGTCGAACTATCTTTCGGCCGAAAACTTATTACCGGAAATAAAATATCTGTCCGACCAAATTTATACACACAAATCGAGGGGGCGGTTATTGCACCATTCGATTTGACATTTATTTTTTCGGCCGAAAAATAGTTCGACCGAAAATAGTATCTTTCGGCCGAAAAATATTTTGAGTTCGGCCGAAAAAAGGTTTTTTGAAATTTTGGAGAGCTGATTGTCAGGAAAGTGTAACCCAACTTCGTGATTCCACCCTTATTACAATTATAAAAATCGGAATTTCCATAAATGGAAAAAAAAATTCAATTTCGAATTTACTAAAAACGGAATAAATTTCCAGCAAATTTAAATTCTAAAAATATTTTTATTTTTGGGGATTTCACAGAGCGTGAGTGAGCTGCTGTAATATCCATGATCTGAATAATAAGACAATTGATACCTCTTCTTGGTGGACGTAGCCCAAGGTTTGGGTGAACCACGTGAAATATCTATGTTTCGTATCTGCTTGTTTATTGATTATCATGTGATATTTGTGTTTCTACATTAATGAATACAACACTCGTGAATGGAATCATCCCAGATGGATGAGATGGGATAGAGAAATAGAGAGGCGAAATACTAAACAAACAAACATGAGAGAAGAAAAAGTTTAAAAAGGATGCACTGGCTGGATATCCCACAATTGGCCTTGAAGCTAAGAAAATTACAAATTATAGTTGTAACTTTTATAGATTTTAAAATTATAGTTATAATTTTTTGATCATAATTTACATAGGTGCTCTCATTGTCCACCACTTAGATTTATTTTAATTCGAGATTTCATAATCTACTAAGTTACAATAATCTATTTCTTATTGAGTTATGTTTTTAACTAAGACTTTGAAATTCCTTTATAGGATATTAAATTAGGATCGATTATTAGAGCGCCCTTGCTAAAGCGTAATTACATATATAAATAATTACTAGAAATACCCTAGAAAATGTACTTTCTTTCCTATTTTTCAAGCCACGTAGCTAGTATTTATACTGTGCATTTTATTTAGGATCTGTTTTTGAATTTTATAAAACTATTACATTAAAATATTAGAACTTTGTTATTAATTTCACTTGTTATATATTGAATTTATGAAGTAGTTTTTGTACTAATATCATACTATATTCATTTAACTCCAAATCTATCAATCTTAGAGAGGGATCAAATTTCTTAAAATGCAAACCTTTAACTTGAGGAAAGGTTAAACATCCTCATGTTTTGCATTCCAAAAAAAGTTTGATCCCTCTGACTCTCGATAGATCTAAGCTAGTATGTGTGTGTAAAGTCCAACATAATCTTTTAGTATTTTATTTTGTTATCATTTTTTTTAATTTTTTTATTATTATTTCAATGAGTGAAACTACATGAACAACTCCACAATACTACGTTGTAGAACGCATATGGATGCAATTAATTGATTTAGTTGATTTTTTATTGATAAATATAAATTATTTTTGTTAAGATTGTTATAATATTGTCTATTTTATTGTAATTTTTTATAGAGACCTGTAGCTGTAGTTTGGCACCTTCAGAAAATCAATTCCCATCAATTCTCTCACCCAGGGATAAATTTTTCATGGGCCTCACAACCTGCTTCTTCAGTCCATCGCCCAAGTTAACCAGGTACATATACATGTACGGGTACGAATATGAGTATGGGTACAAGTATAGTGATGGTAATAGAAAGGTGTGGAGGATGGATGAATGACTGAGTGAATGATCATGGAATCCCTAGGAAAATGAACTAAGTCCAAACTATATGTATGCTTGTCCCCAACTTGACACTTTTCATGTTGGAAGCTACTTTGGCACAGTTGTCCCCAACCTTAGAACTTAAAAAAAAAAATATACATACTTTATACTTTAAAAAATATTAATATAATAAAAAAAATTGTCTTAATCTCCCTAGATTATCCCTTTTTATTAACTTTTATCCCCCCCCCCCCGCGCCTTTACCTAACTCGTGGAGTTTAGTCCCCCATACTCTTTTATCATGGTCAGTCTACACGTAACAATGTATTTTATATTAATGATAATACATATACAAAAATAGGCTCACTGGCCTTTAGCATCTAGTCTCTCCAGCCTAATTTAACACATAATAATCCTAGCTTATAATAACTAGCTCACCAACCTATAAAACAAAGCATATACACAAAGGCTCCCTGGCCTCAAAATCGTGTGCACTTAAGTTTGTTACACACAGTATCCTGGAATGTGCACACTTAATCAATTTAGTGCGCAGTACATGTGCGCACTATACCATGGAAGGTGCATACAAATATGATATCAAACAACTCATCAATGTGACATCCCCAAAAGTAAAGTATTTTTGAAATTTAATATTTGCTGGAAAATTATTCTGTTTTTAGTAAATTCGAATTTGGAAAATTTTTGCCATTTATGGAAATTCTGAATTTCGAATTTGATAAATTGTAATTAATTATTATGATTGTTGGGAAAAGATCTTATTTCACCCAACTAACTATTTGACTATGACACTTGTATGAAAACAAAATATTTTATATTTATTGTAGGAGGACAAATGGAACAACCATGTTAAAATCAACTGACCATGAATCCATGAGTGGGGAACATATTGGAACCACCTCTGGGTTGATTGTTACAAGTGGAAAATTAGAGATTTGACCATTGGCAGCCCTAAAAATCATGGATTTAGAAAGATGCGGAAATTCCCAAGGGAGGGAAAGAAATACCTAGGCAAAAACATTGTTGAATAAATAACATATGTGAGGAGGTAGGATGCTGTCGAGTATGATAGGGAAAATAGGAGCTATTGCTTGTTGTTATGAACACTACTTGTTGAGTGTGAGGCAAGGAGCAGAGTGTTGAAGTTGAACGACATTTCTGGGAAGGAGTTCTGAGTTAGCCCTCATGGATTCACTGTCAGGCTAGGGGGTGAATCGGGCAAGTAGTTTGGATGCCCTATTCCACAGTTGGCAGGAACGTGGTTTTTCCCTTTGTCTTCCTGCAAATTGATTCAGATATTCTATTCTACCTTTATCTGGTTAAATGTTATGATACAGATAAATCTGCAATTTGTTTACTTCTATCAATGAACTTATGGTCGAATGTTGTTGTGATGAAAGATCGACCAAATACTTCATAATCTTTAGCTAGGAATGGATTTATTCTGTGGGACGTGGTACTGAGTAAATACTAAGTTCATTGGATGTATTAACTAGAAATACTATCTCTGTAGAGGTTACTACTCTCGTAATATAATAAACTATAGGCTACATCTCACTTTTAATTAATTATGTTGAGTAAATTAATGTTTTCATGATGTGATTGAAGTCAACTATACCTATATCTATGAATGATTATGTTTCCTGTAGGTAATTATAGTATACAAACGATTCTCCACCAATGTACATCCAAGTTCATATTCAAAATAAATACACCATGTATGACAAGAATTTTCATGATATGCGTATAGAACATTTACAGGTATAATGTGTATAGATATACATTCATATATTTGGAGATCTGTACAAGAGATACAGTAAATCTAAACAGAATTGTCTACAACAGAGTCAATGAATAATATATATATACATACACGTTTGAAAATAATTCTCCAAATTGCAAGATCCCATTTTAGGAAAAACTACAGCACACGCACACAAATATATATATATATATA
>JZKD02S0189833.1:83146-121767 GCA_000966675.3 Picea glauca | reverse complement strand
TAATGGTAAATAAGAAGGTGATTAGGTCTAGTTTGGCTACACTTTAAATTCTGGAATTAATTTTGAAAAAATCTAAACCTGTCAAACACTTACGGAGATCTGTAATTAAATGCTAGAGGTACAAGGGTCGATGAATCCAAAGACTATTCTAGAACCCAGAACTCGATTTACACATATCTGGTAGTTCCAAAAACCATAGAAATAAAGGAGTATAACTTGTCCTAGAAATTATATAAGTCTGATAGCAATAAATTCATATCGAAATGTTTTAGTAAACTGGATTGTCAAACATATTTTTGTCGAACCCGAAAGTCGAAAGTAAGGAAAAAACTTATTTTTTCCTAATCTTTAGTGAGAAAGCTACATAATCATAATGTTCATCAAAACCCATGAAACAAGAAAAACATTATGAAGGATCTTATGGCCTTAATTAATTATAACCAAGGATGTCTGTGCAACAGAGTCGATATACAAAGTATAAACCCCGAAATTTTATAAGTTTCTTTTTACACAATGCTTGACTGGAATTCGAACTGTGCAAACATCTGAAGCTGAATACATTTCTAGATGATAGCAATGAAAAATACATTACGAGTTTGGGATGAGACTAGAGTAGTGAAATGAATGGAATAAAAGTACCCAACTCAGTACACTATTTCAATTAGAAAAGAAAATTCCTCTAAAGTAATCTTTATACATAGTGGTCGAACCAGAAATCCAAGAGTACAACTCGAAGACCCCCTCTTCCCAACCATTTTAGGTAATGGAATGCAACTATATCAAACATCTAGAAATCCAAGAAGAGACCATGCCCTTTTCATTGTTGAAACTCTGGAAATGCCTACAAAGAGAACTCGAATACCTTTTATTCCGAAGATAAGAACTGGACATCCGAGATCCATGTGCAGACGAAAGACCTAAAAGAAGTATCATTTAGAAATATCAGTAATCATAGATAAAAGTAATAAGAATACCAGCATAATGATAACAGTTAGTAATGAAGTATTACATGATCATACTTAACTTTTGTTCGACAGGCTTGCATGTCTTCATTTTTTTTCTTGTCGCATTTTTGGCTGGACAGACGCCTGGGCTGAGGGTGGATGGTGCATTAACACTCTGATGGGTATGCTTGCATAAAACAGGGCCCATTATTAGTGAATTATACAAACCTTGAAAACAAAAATATTAATAAGGAGAAAGTTTTTACATAGCAGTTAACGTTTTTAATGAAAGGCAATAATCGACAATATTTAGTTCTTGTAATGATGCAAGTCAGACTGTGCACTATCATGGTGTAAACTGTTCATACCAAACTAGAAACTACACATAGCCATCCAGAACCAAATCACTTATAGTAGTTATAAGTCAATAAGCATTACAGAGTTATCCCAGCTATTTAATCTAATCGAATAGACCACGATGTAGATAATAACTACTATAAGAAAACATTTGGATGTATTGTAGAATATCATCATTGGACTATTCAAAGTTTTGCAGAGGTCTTATGTTATTTGACATCAATAAAAAATATTCGACATAGGGAAAATAAACTGGGAGGTTGTGAAACCCTTTATCCCAAAGCATAGACAAAAACTGAACGAATATACTCTCCCTAAAATCAGAGGAGAAAACAACGATAAACTCAAAGAAAATCACTCCTCCAGGATTTAGGATAACTTCAGAAGAAATACAGAGAAGTTACACCAAAGAAGAATCTGAGAAATGCATCATCTCCTTTATCAACCAGAGTATCATTCGTAAGGAGAAACTTAACAGGGATGTGGACCACGCCATCTATTACAACCATGGAGCGACCACCATGGAAATGCACTGCGCCTCCAAAGAATTGTCACACAGAGCCTCTTCACAGAACTCAACAATGACAATTGTGAAACTACTCCAACCCTAAACGACACCTTGTCATCTCAGAGTAAATGTGCAGAATGAAAAGGACGGTTAACCATGTGACCATGTCAGAGTCGGTATGACACTTTGGGTGTAGAGCCCGGTAAATTCAATGGAACTCGCATGACTACCATTAATAAAACTTACGGAGCCTTAACTACCTTGACAGTGGACCATTCCTTCCACTTAAGGAATGTCACGATTAGACACCTTCATGACTCAACATAAGTTAAATCCCTTTCATTCCCTCGATGTTATCGTGAGTCAACAGTCTGATCCTATTTGTGGAATTTCCACTAGCATTTGGATGTAGAAACTACTTTACGAACAACCCTAGTACTAAGGACCATTAATTAATCGAGACATAGTGGATATGCTAGTTACCTGATATTAAAAACACGACCCTATAAATATTATGGTTGGGAACTAAGTAAAGTCACCTAGGGTTAAATTAATTAGGTAGACATGTGCCCGAATATGGATGTGACATCCCCAAAAATAATGTATTTCTGAAACTTAGAATTTGTTGGAAAATTATTCCGTTTTTAGTAAATTCGAATTTGGAAAAAAAATTCCATTTATGAAAATTACAAATTTTGAATTTGATAATTGTAATTAATTATTATGATTGTTGGGCAGAGATCTGATTTGACCCAACTAATTATTTGACTATGACACTTGTATGAAAACAAAATATTTCATATTGATTGCAGGAGGACAAATGGAATAACCATGTTAAAATCAACTGACCATGACTCCATGAGTGGGGAACATGTTGGAACTACTTGTGGGCTGATTGTTACAATTGTAAAATCAAAGATTTGTCCATTGGCAGCCCCTGAAAATCAGGGATTTAGAAAGCTATGAAAATTCCCAAAGGGGGAAGAAAGACTTAGGCAAAAAGGATTTGTTTTGTTAAATATCATAGGCGAGGAGGCAGGACGCTACCGAGTATGTTGGGAGAAAGAGACCACTGTGTACTTGTTGTTATGAACACCAATTGTTGAGTGTGAGGAAAGGAAGGAATATTGATAGAAAAGGACAGTGTCGAAGAGGAGATTTCAAGTTTTCCCTCATGGATTCATGGTCAGGCTAGGGGGTGAATTGGGTAAGCGTTGGCTGCCCGATTCTACGATTGGGAGGAACGTGGTTGTTCTCTTTGTTTTCCCGCGGACTAATTCATATATGTCTCTCTAATCTCCTATTTTCATGAATGTACTATTGAAATGATTATATCTAGTTACTATCGTATACGATCTTCTTACCATCATAGGTATTAGATAGAATTACAAAGTTGTTGTAGATTAATTGAAGTAGAAATAATTTGATTCGATTAAAATGTTGTAGCTATTCGAGCCTGGCATATTAGTCATTGTAGGGATGAACTAGTATTCTACATAATATATCTACGTTGATTCTGTAAGTTCTATGTTGTATGAACATAATCTATATCTTAAATTATGAAATTATAAAGTGATGACATATAGTTCTAGTGGAAATAAAGCCAGTTCCAAACATTAAACGGTGTTACAGTACTACTGTGTGTTAATCATGTCAAGATAGATCTATTCTACTTAATGAAATAAAAGTTAAGCATGTACATCCTAAAACATCAATTTCTGGAACGTTCTACCGGTCATAAGATAATCATATGGTCATACATCTTTAGGTACCCATTATCTATCATGATATTTCAATCTGTGTAAACATCTAGAGAAATTTGGAAGGAATGCAGAATATTATAATCATGTATTTCTGCACAGAACTATAACTACAACTATCTAATACACAGAGGAAAATTATGGAATATTGAAGAAAAGTTCCCATGAAATACAACCACGACTACCTAATATACAGAGGATAATTATTGAATATTACAGAAACGTTCTGATGAGATATAACTACTAATGTTTAATACACAGGGGATAATTATCGGCTGTCACAGAACAGTTCCCGTGAAATCTCACTATTTTAATACAGAAGAGGGTTACAGTTTTTCCCCTCGTAATAACCTCAAAACAAAAGGAATATACAAAGTCTACAGAATGTCTAGGATGAGTCCTTCGACTCTCTAGAGAAAAAATATTTGGATAGTGAATCTCGTTTCAATACGGGGTTTCTTCCCTTCTAATTTCTATTAAGTATTTAAATTAGAAGCAAATCGGTTACCCTTGGAAGCCTAGTAACAACAAAACCTTGCGGTGAAAATTTTCATAGTAGTGAACAGAACCTAGAGACTAAGTTGAAGTCCGGTTGTCGAAACTCGAGTACCTTTTCGGGTCCGACGATAAACGAGTCCATCAAACACGAAACATCTGAATCCTGAAAAATAGATCGCATGAGTTAGCAATGGGATTTAGAAAGAACACAAATTAAATAGAAACGAATTATATTTGAAAACCATAAAGTAGAGAAATTTAATCATGAGGAAATAAATCACTCGCAGAGAAAATTAACGAAATTAAATATGAAAGATTTAATACAAAATTATTACTTAGCTTGTGATTGGCGTGGGACCTTTTCCATCGATGCCACTGAGAGAATAAATCCACAGTCGAAAGGGGGAATGGAACCAAATAAGGTTGATGGGTACCCTCACAGGAAAACAAAGGCCCACAATTAGTGACTATAAGCAAGAAAATTCTTAATCGAAAAAGGACAGTGAATAAAACAAAACTGTAAACAAGTAGAATAATAACTACATCCAGTATGATACATGAAACACTAACATAACTACCATAAATCGATTACTACTTTTCTTTACCCTTTTCGTTGAAGTAATGCGAAGAGATAGACCTAAATACACATTTCTAGAGAGGAATGCTTGGATTAAAAATCCCTAAATCGAAACAATTTAACAGACGAAGTGATCACAGAAGTTGAGGGAGTGTGTTCTTCTTCTTATATTTAAGAGTGGTTAGTTCGAATATTTCGCTATCCCTGACTTCTTACGGACCCAGGGGATATATTACACAACCACATCGACAACAATGATGAATAGTTTATATACATAGGGTATGGTGACGGATATACGAATTACAGTAGAAACAAGAAATAATTTAAACATAGGATTTACTCGGCGATAAATATGCCGAAGACACCCTAACTTAAGATGCAATTGTTTAGGTGATATAAAAATATACAGTGGGGCCTATTACTACATTTGGGGATCCCTATCATTTCTCTGCACATACTTATGACAAGAGGGGCAATAAACCTTCGAATCCTTAAAACCCTGAAAAGGGATCATAACTAGGAATTTAGTCTCTTAATTGAGTTATACCGAGATCAGACATACATTACAAAAAATGAATATGTGTAGAACTTACCTCTGAACTAAAAAACCAACTCATAGACTGGTGACTCTCCTGTCTCCTTTGGAATCCCTTACAGTCCTGATACTTCTACGAGGGTTCATAGAAGAAAGGATACCTATCGCAGAATAATGGAAGTTAGATAAAAAAGAAAAACCCAACACATAATAGGAAATCTACGATGACCCAACAAACTAATAAACACTCAACGCAAAACTAGAGGATATCAAAACCAACAAAGTCTTCAATATTCAAGAGTCTCGATTTCAAGGGAAATGTAACACACAATCTTTGGCTTACCGTGTACAAGCAACACCAAGGAATGAATTCCTATATATCCTTCGCCCAGGTCATGCCCACCCAAAACTACCAACCTCTTACAGAGATAAGCTACCGCAGGGTTTGTACTAAGGCGTTTCTTTTTGAAAATACCTAGACACGGGTGGGAGACAAATATTAATCACCTACCAACCCTTCGCAGAAATAGAGTAATGGTGATAGTACGCAACAGTACCCTTCCATGTGAACAAGGTTAGGTGATAGGTTTTTCATTTGACACAATAATCTATTTATAAACCTCGGAAGGCACCCGGGCATATCACCATTACTTAGGCTAGACAAGGGCTTTAACTCAGGATCTGACAAGTACCTCAGTCGGATTTACACAAAGTTTATTATTCAAACAAAGTAACAAAATTTAAAGTCCCTCATTAATCTAATACTTGTGACCTTTAATACGAAGAAGGTGTAGTTCCTTTCAGAACCCAATACCCCTCATATAGGTTCTCGTATATATAAGCAACGATAATGTTATGTTTGGAGAGATTTGGAATACCTTTAATGTTTAACACTTTATAAATTCAAAAGTTATGCCTCGGGATGGGTCTTTAACCCTTTTAATAACATTAGAAATGTTAGTAAACTCAGGAACTAGATTTTATAGCACGTTTATCCCTGTACCTATTATATATGTGATTTCTAGATAACTAGAGACATTTAAAGGATAAAATCTCTTACAAAGGAAGGTAGTTGTATCGATAATAGTGTTAAACATATCCCTTATGAGAGTTGATAGTATCAACACCTAATTACTTATGATAACCTTGAGACCTTAGAAACAATTTGATTGAACAAAAAGGAAATTTTAATGTCCCTAAGAAATTTTTTATTTTTATTTTTGTAAATTTGAGGAACATTACACATGGTATCAGAGCCAGGTATACAACACTGGGCCTTGAACAGGGCCACATTAAATTCTTGGCATATATTTTTACTTATGCAAAACAAATAAACCTTCATTATTACAAACAAAAAACTTTTTTTGTTTTGTGTTAATCATGGCAACTCAGGATGATGCAAAAATCAGAGTGGAAGGAAATTCAGAGCAAAGACCTCCTAGAGATCCAAGACAAAACAATGACAGAAGCTCACCTACAGAAGTGCTAAAACCAATGAGGAATCTTATTGTTGAGCTGTAGGTTTTCAAATCCGACAACGAGAAACTGAATAAAGAACAACAGGAAGAACAAGAGATAAATGAAGTCCTGCTACGCAGTATAGTGACCAAGAAAATACCAAAGGACGATAACCATGACGAAGAGGTCAGCAAAAGGGCCTCCAAGAATTATGGGCCTGAAACAAAGAAAGGAGATAGTTCATCTGAAGGTACACCTTCAGCTGAGGACAAAACTAAAACAGACATAAAAATAAAACAAGTAGACCACCTTGAAGGAGAATTTAAAAAGATTAAACTAGCTACCTTTGATGGAGAATCCAAGATAGGAGAAGAAGCTGAGGCATGGTTGTTGGACATCAAAAAAAAAATTCCAAGTCTACAACTATTCCAGCAATATGAAGGTCAGAATGGCCATCTACAATCTGAAAGGGAAGGACAACATTTGGTGGCAAGACCTGAAATTGGCCAAGGGCCTAAAGGAGAAATAGTTGGAATGGTCTGACTTTAAGAAGTATTTCAAGAAACAATACCTTTCTAAAAGCTACTATGAAAGAAAAAACGAAAGAATTTTATGAGTTACGACTTGGACAGATGACGATGGAGGACCTTATAAACAAATTTATGGAACTAATAAGGATCGTACCATACATCCGGGAGGATAAGGTAAAAATTTAGCGATTCTTACGTTGTTTACCACAGACCTACAGGGGAAGAATTGAGTTTGAAAACCCCAAATCCTTGAGTGAAGTATTCAGGAAAGCATGAATATTCTACGATCAGTATAAACAGTGAGAAAAGTTTCCCAAATCCTATAAGGATAAGAAACAAGATTGAATGAACCAGCAGAAGACGGGATACCAGCCAGCTCCTTATCGAAATGCAGCAAAAATATTTATGAGAAAATGTTTTCACTCCAACCATCTGAATACGCAAGGCAGTGGTAAACCGATAAATATGGGAATGAAGAAGTTTGGGGACAACCCTCGTGAACCATTAAAGTGTTGGGAATGTGGAGAACCTCATATAAGGATGAACTGTCCACGTTTAATTTCAACAAACAAAAATATTGTTCATAATTTTCTGGAAGCCTTGACAGTGGGTGACGTGAGCAGAAGCCTGCATAAGATAAATTCAACCATAGATGGTCGGCAAGCTGACCACCAGTCCTCTATGGTAGAAATCAAAGGTAAAATCAATAACACTCAAATTTCTGTTCTAATTGACCCTAGAGATACGTTAAGTTATATTACTCCTAATGTAGGAGAGTGAAATAAACTTAAGAAACTGAAGAATGCAAAATCATTACTGGTACAACTAGCAATAGGAACTAAAAGGAAAGTAGTTGATTTTATTTCTGATTTCGAGTTCAGCTTAGATGGTCAAAACATAAGAACAAATCTAAACATCCTATCACTAGGATCTTATGATATGATTATCGGAATCTATTGGTTGGAAAAGCACAAAGAAGTACTAGATTGTTATACAAAGACACTTAACTATAAAGATGATTATGGCACTACTAGGACAACCCAAGGTATACCAAAACCTGTATTAGTTAGACCAGTTTCAGCGATGCAATTCAAGAAATTTATGAGAAAGGGATGTCAAGTTTATGCCATCCAAGTAACGAATTTATTAGAAAAAGGAGATAAGCCAAAGTTAGAAGACTTTGTTGTCCTACGTGAATTCAGAGACATGTTTGTGGAGGAGATACTGGAATTACCTCCTAGAAGGGAAATAGACTTCTCCATAGACCTACTGCATGGTTCAACCCCTATCTCAAAATCACCTTACCAAATGAGTTTACCAAAATTGACATAATTAAAAATACAATTACAGGAATTGTTGGACAAAGAGTATATCGGACTGAGTGTTTTACCATTGGGGGCACCAGTCCTCTTTGTGAAAAAGAAAGACGGTACTATAAGACTTTGTATAGATTATAGACAATTGAATAAAATGACTATTAATAACAAGTACCCCTTACCTAATATAAATGACCTGTTTGATCAAGTAGGTGGGGCCAAGATCTTTTCAAAATTGGATTTACGATCCGGTTATCATCATGTTAGGATAAAGGATGAATATATAATAAAAACAGATTTTCGAACAAGATATGGACACTATAATTCATATTCATAACTTTCAGACTCACTAACGCACTAGCCACATTGATGTGCTCGATGAACAGTATTTCCAGTCAGTACTTAGACAAATTTGTACTAGTATTTGTCGATGATATTTTGGTCTATTCTAAAACAGAGGAAGAACATGAAGAACACTTAAGAATATTTCTGCAAACTTTGGCAAAACATAAATTGTACACCAAATTTGATAAGTGTGATTTTTATCAAAAGAAAATACAATATCTGGGACATGTAATTTCAGCAGAAGGCATTGTCATAGACCCTGAGAAAATAAAATCCATCATGCAATGGTCGGTACCTAAGGATGTAGCGGATATCCAATCATTCATGGGAATCACTGGATATTATCACATATGTATAGAATGGTTTTCCAAGATTGCCTACCCTACAACGTCATTACAAAAGAAAGGGACCAAGTTCAACTGGTCACAGAAATGTCAAGACATTTTTAAAAAGTTGAAGGAATTATTGACCACTGCACCCATTTTGAAGGTAGCAAACCTAGATAAAGACTTTATTGTATGTGTTGATGTAAGTAAAGAAGGACTAGGTGGTGTCCTAACTCAGGAAGGACACGTGATTTGTTATGAGTCCCAGAAATTAATAGAACATGAGAAAAATTATGTCACTCATGACTTAGAATTGGTAGTGGTAATACACGCCCTAAAAATGTGGTGACACTACATAATGGGAAAAAAAATTCTACTATTGACGGATAATAGTGGTGTGAAATATCTATTTAGCCAACCAGACCTTAATGCAAGGAAAGAAATATGTCTAGCCTTCTTGAGTGAATTCGGCTTTGAGGCCAGACATATCAAGGGTAAGGAAAATAAGGTAGCAGAGGCTTTAAGAAAAAGGGTCCATGGGTTATTTGAGATAAATATCAGTAGGGCAGAAAGTGATCTGGAACAAAGAGTAAGGACAACAAGCATTAACGACGAAAATTACACTGAGACAATGGAAAAATTACAAAACAGTACTGCAGGCTCAGATAAACCAGATTTGAGTATCGACAAGAAGGGACTATTAAGATTTAAAAATAGACTCTACATACCTGATTCAACAGAGTTAAAGATAACAGTCCTTGATGAAGTGCATAATAAACCGTATTTTGGTCATCCAGGATACTAGAAAACGATAACGACACTTAGAAAACTATTTTACTTGCCTAACATGAAGGGAGAAACAACAGAATATCTGGCTAGATGCCAATATTGTCAGGAAGTAAATGTTGAACACCAGGATCCAGTCAGTCTGTTACAACCATTACCAATACCAGAATGTAAATGGGATACCATATCGCTGGACTTTATTACAAGTTTGCCTAAAACTCAAAAACATAATGACACCATTATGGTTGTAATCAACAAACTCAATAAGTATGCACACTTCATTCCTATAAAGTCTACTTTTAAAGATATAAATATTGCTGAAATATTTTTGAAATAAATTTTTAGACTGCATGGTATTCCTAAAATGGTGATTTCAGATAGAGGCGTAAAATTCACATCCGCTTTTTGGAAGGAATTGTTTGCAAGGATAAAGACTAATTTGAATTTCAGTATGAGTTATCACCCACAAATAGATGGACAGAACGAAAGGACAAACCAAATAGTAGAGGATATGCTCCACATGTATGTAAGAACAAAACCAAACAAGTGGGAAGACTATCTACACTTGGTAGAATTTGCATATAACAATGGGTACCAAACTTCAACTAAGTTAAGTCCTTTCGGGGTACTGTACGACATAAAGTGTAGAACTCCAATTACCTAGGATAACTCGGTTGAAAGACTCATGGTTGGACCAGAGATGCTCCAAGAAATGGAGAACATGGTAAGAAAGGTACAACAAAACTTAAAAGAAGCACAGGACAGACATAAGAGCTATGCAAATCAGAAAAGAAGACACTTGGAATTTCAAGTGGGAGACCATTTTTATTTGAAGGTCAAAGCCCAAAAAAGTTCATTGAAGTTAGGGAACTCTGCCAAGCTGGCACCCAGGTTTTGTGGGACCTTCGAGATACTAGCTCGAATTTGACCCGTAGCATACCAACTTGCAATCCCAACTAATCTAAGAATTCGTAATGTATTTCATGTTTCTTTGTTGAAAACATATGTTCATGACCCTACTCATTTGATTGATTGGAACTTGGTGTAGGTGGAACCCCTGCGTATTATGGTCCGGAGAGAAATAACACTTCAGAATAGAGTCGTCGCTCAGGTAAAGGTGCAATGGAAGCACTTTAGTCGTGAGGAGAACACTTGGGAGTTGGAGGGAGATTTGAAGAAATCTCATCCAATCATGTTCCAAGAAAGGAATGAACATTGAGGACAGTGTTTTATTGAAGGGGGAAAGGATGTGACATCCCCAAAAATAAAGTATTTCTGAAATTTAAAATTTATTGGAAAATTATTATGTTTTTAGTAAATTCGAATTTGGAAAATTTTTGCCATTTATGGAAATTCCAAATTTTGAATTTGATAATTGTAATTAATTATTATGACTGTTGGACAAAGATCTGATTTGACCCAACTAACTATTTGACTATGACACTTGTATGAAAACATAATATTTTATATTGATTACAGTAGAACAAATGGAACAACCATGTTAAAATCAGTTGACCATGACTCCATGAGTGGGGAACATGTTAGAACTACCTCTGGGTTGATTGTTACAAGTGGAAAATCAGAGATTTGGCCATTGGTAGCCCCTGAAAATCAGGGATTTAGAAATCTATGAAAATTCCCAAGGGGGGAAGAAATACCTAGGCAAAAAGGATTTGTTTTGTTAAATAGCATATGGGAGGAGGCATGACGTTGCCGAGTATCCCGAGAAAAAGAGACCACTGTGTACTTTTTGTTATGAACACCAATTGTTGAGTGTGAGACAAGGAAGGAATATTGATAGAAGAGGACAGTGTCGAAGAGGATATTTCAAGTTTTCCCTCATGGATTCATGATCAGGCTAGGTGGTGAATTGGGTAAGCATTGGCTGCGTGGTTCTACAGTTGGGTGGAACATGGTTGTTCCCTTTGTTTTCCCGCAGACTAATTTAGATATGTCTCTTTACTCTCCTCTTTTCATGAATGTACTATTGAAATGATTATATCTGGTTACTATCGTAGACGATCTTCTTACCATCATAGGTATTAGATAGAATTACAGAGTTGTTGTAGATTAATTGAAGTAGAAATAATTTGATTCGATTAAAAGGCTATAGCTATTCGAGCCTGGCATATTAGTCACAGTAGGGATGAACTAGTATTCTATAGAATATATCTACATTGATTCTATAAGTTCTATGTTGTATGAACATAATCTATATCTTAAATTATGAAATTATAAAGTGATGAGATATAGTTCTAGTGGAAATAAAGCTAGATCCGAACATTAAATGGTGTTACAATACTACTGTGTGTTAATCGTGTCAAGACAGATCTATTCTACCTAATTAAATAAAAGCTAAGCATGCACATCCTGAAACATCAATTTCTGGAACATTCTACCGGTCATAATATAATCATATGGTCATACATATTTAAGTACCCATTATCTATCATGAGATTTCAATATGTGTAAACATTTAGAGAAATCTGGAACAAATGAAAAATATTATAATCATGTATTTTTTCACAAAACTATAACTACGAATATCTAATACAAAGAGGATAATTATTGAATATTGCAGAAAAGTTCCCATGAAATACAACCACAACTATCTAATATACAGAGGATAATTATTGAATATTACATAAAAGTTCCCATGAGATATAACTACGAATATTTAATACACAGGGGATAATTATCGACTATCATATAACAGTTCCCGTGAAATATCACTATATTAATATAGAAGAGGGTTACAGTTGTTCCCCTCGTAATAACCTCAAAACAAAAGGAATGTACACAGTCGACAGAATGTCTAGGATGAGTCCTTCGACTCTCTAGAGCATAAATCCTTGGATAGTGAAAATCGTTTCAATACGGGGTTTCTTCCCTTCTAATTTCTATTAAGTATTTAAATTACAAGAAAACCGGTTACCCTCGGAATCCTGGTAACAACAAAACCTTACGGTGAAATTTTGCACAGTAGTGAACAGAACTTAGAGACTAAGTTGAAGTCTGGCTGTCAGAACTCGAGTACCTTTTCGGGTCTGGCGATAAACGAGTCCATCGAACACGAAACATATGAATCCTGAAAAATGGATCACATGACTCAGCAATAGGATTTAGAGAGAACAAAATTTAAATAGAAATGAATTATATTCAAAAACTAAAAAGTAGCAAAATTTAATCATGAGGAAATAAGTCACTCGCAGAGAAAATTAACGAAATTAAATACAGAATTATTACTTAGCTTGCGATTGGCATCGGAACTTTTCCGTCGATGCCACTGAGCGAATCAATCCACAGTAGAAAGAGGGAATTGAACCAAAGAAGTTTGATCGGTACCCTCACACAAAAACAAGGGCCCACCATTAGTGATTATAACCGAGAAAATTCTTAATCGAAAAAGGACAGCGAATAAAATAGAACTGTAAACAAGTAGAATAATAACTACATCCAGTATGATACATGAACCACTGAGATAACTACCATAAATCGATTACTACTTTTCTTTACCATTTTCATTGAAGTAATGTGAAGAGACAGTCCTAAATACACATTTCTAGAGCCGAGTGCTTGGATTAAAAATCCCTAAACCAAAACAATTTCATAGGCCAAGTGATCACAAAAGTTGAGGGAGTGTGTTCTTCCTCTCAGATTTAAGAGTGGTTAGTTTGAAGATTTCACTATCCCCAACTCCTTGCGGACCCAGGGGATATATTACACAACCACATCGACAACAATGATGAACAATTTATATACATAAGGTATGGTGATGGATATACGAATCACAGTAGAAACAAGAAATAATTTAAACAACGGATTTACTCGGCAATAAATATGTCGAAGACACCTTGACTTAAGAAGCCAACATTTAGGCGATATAAAATATACAGTGGGGCCTATTACTACTTTTGGGGATACCTATCATTCATCTGAACAGACTTATGAAAAGAGGGGAAATAAACCTTCGAATCCTTAAAACCCTGAAAAGCGATCATAGCCAGGAATTTAGTCTCTTAATCGAGTTACACCGAGATCAGACATACATTACAAAAACTAGAGATTTGTAGAACTTACCTCTGAACTAGAAAACCAACTCATAGACTGGTGACTCTCATGTCTCCTTTAGAATCCCTTACAGTCATGAGCCTTCTACGAGGGTTCGTAGAAGAAAGGATACCTATCGCAAAATAATGGAAGTTAAATAGAAAGGAAAACCCAACACAGAATAGGAAATCTATGATGACCCAACAAACCGATAAACACTCAACACAAAACCAGAGGATATCAAAACTAGCTGAGTCTTCAATATTCAAGAATCTCGGGTTCAAGGGAAATTTAACACGGAGTCTTTGGCTTACCGTGTACAGGGAACACCAAGGAATGAATACCTCCATATCCTCCACCTAGGTCATGCCCACCCAAAACTACCAACCTCTTACAGAGCTAAGCTACCACAGGGTTTGTACTAAGGCATTTCTTTTTGCAAATACCTAGAAACGGGTGGGAGACAAACATTAATCACCTACCAACCCTTCACAAAAGTAGAATAATGGTGATAGTACACAACAATACCCTACCATGTGAACAAGGTTAGGTGGCAGGTTTTTTCGTTTGACACAATAATCGATATATAAAACTCGGAAGGCACCCGGGCATATCGCCATTACTTAGGCTAGACAGGGGTTTAATTCAAGATCTGACAAGTACCTCAGTTGGCTTTACACAGGGTTTATTATTTGAACAAACTAACAAAATTTAACGTTCCTCATTAATCTAATACTTGTGACCTTTAATACAAAGAAGGTGTAGTTCCTTTCGGAACTCAATACCTCTCGTATAGGTGCTCATATGTATAAGCAACGATAATGTTATGTTTGGAGAGATTTGGAATACCTTTAATGTTTAACAATTTATAAATTCATAATTTATGCCTCGGGACGGGTCTTTAACCCTTTTACTAACATTAGAAATGTTAGTAAACTGAGGAACTAGATTTTATAGTGAGTTTAGCCCTGTACCTATTATATATGTGATTTCTATATAACCAGAGACATTTAAGGATAAAAACTCTTACAAAGGAAGGTAGTTGTATCGACAGTAGTGGTAAACATATCCCTTATGGGAGTTTATAGTATTGACACCTAATTACTTACGATAACCTTGAGACCTTCGAAACAAGTTGATCGAAGAAAAAGGAAATTTTAATGTCCCTAAGAATTTTTTATTTTTATTTTTCTAAATTTGAGGAACATTAGAATGGAGGTCTTATGTTAAAAGGGTGAATTGTAGTAGGAATTATAAGGGCCCATCTTATATACATAGTCCATTACACTGAAACATTAATGGAATGGAGGCGAAAGGGACCTCTTGTGGTAAGTAGAGTTTAGAAGTTCTTTTTTTATAGAGTTTTCATGACAGAGTTTTATAATAGATATTATAATCGAGTTTTTGTTTTTGGTATACCCTTTCTGTCAAATAGTTATATAAACTAAGGATTTTTTTTTGTTTTGTTGTGATTATGAGGTACATTACAAGAAACTTAAGTACATTTGAATTTATATTTACAATTGGGTTTGACCTAGGGGTATTACACTTGTAATCACTGTTGGTACCCCTTCGAGTGGTAGCACATCAGACAACACCCTTATACGAATTGACCTAAATCTTATGAAGCCCTCTAGAGATAAACCAATCAGTTTCCTGACTGCTATAGTGACACCGAGAACAAAACTCAGGAAGATACTCTCTAGTACCTGGGTAGTCGGGTAGTATGACTAAGGGTACGGTCTATCTTCGTTAGTTGGTTCCCTGAGATATTGGGCCAAGTACTATTGTTGTACCCCACACGTATATCACAGAGATATAGCACAGGGAAAACCATTGTCTGTAGAACCCTTGAATACCCTAACCCTTGGGAAGGAAACATAAATAGAACATACAATATCTATTGTCATGCTACAAAGTGTTCTACATTTTGGTTGCAAAATTACTACACATTTCTTCCTATTAAGCATTTGGGCATTTCGTCACTACAGTATTCTTCAGGCCAGAGTATAACTCAGCAGGAGTAAAAACAAATGAGTATAGTGGTCCCATAAACACACTTATTTGGGACCTATTCCATTGGATTCCCCTTTTCTCCCTTATCGCAGTCATAACATTCATTTTTAATCCTTTTTGTTTCAGTCGACCAGACCCCTTCCCAGTTTCCATATTTTTCCTTCTATTCCATTATATTTCCCTTGAAGCATTGATCATCGTGGTACCTATCACTTCTAAGTATTTTTTTTGTGGTCCCATCGACCCATATTTTTTCCTCACCGGCACTTCCCCTCTCCAAATTTAAATAAAAAAATTCAAACAATTTTTTTTTACCTTAATACTTGTTTACACAAGTTTGGAGTTCACTACACTGATTTGTAAAAGCTTTATCTAAAATTTCTCAAAAAAACAACTCTTGAAAGTTTTGATCTTGAAAGGATTGAGTTTTTAATGGTAAATTAAAAATAAATAAATTTTAGATGACCTATTAATTAAGGTTAGTGATTTTATATCATTGTGATTTTTGATATAGAAGCTTGTCCCAAAAAAATTAAAAAAGAATTGAGAAACTCCAGAAAAATTTAATTACTTACAATTTCAAATTAAAAACAATATTGTTTAGCTTAACCAAGAGGCTTCCCTCATTCTGTTATAATTATTTATCACCTATTTTCATAGAAAAATAAGTTGGATAAAGGATTTTGATTAATGATTAAATCTTTGAGATCATAGAGGAATCACTGGATCATATTAGGGTTTAGGCTCCTTGGCTCCCTGATACTCCCTTCCGCCGCCCCAGGCAAGGAAAGACATTATCCCCAATGAAGAGGGCCCATAAGGCACCTCCTACCGCAAGTTCGTGGCACAGGATCCTTTTGGTGGAGGTTTTCGTCGACGATTCTTCGAGCCACCGCCGGACCAACGTTCACAAATCTTCTTCGAAGGTGTTTCTAAAGGAAAATAAATGGATACGGGACCTGTTCCAGTGAAAAAAACATGTCCTTGGGAATCTGGTAATTTAATACCTCAGGAACCTCTAGCACCAATATATGTGATCATCACATCCCGCGTTGAAGAAAAAAAACAATACATGAGGTACTTCGCGCTAGTGGGGAAATCCCTAGGCTTATGGCCCTCTGAACAAGAGCTTATCAAATGGATACAACATTGGTGGAAACCTAAATAACACTATGACCTACAACTAGGCTCCAAGGGATTATTTACCATCATCTTTCATAACCTAGAATATAGAAATGTCATATTTGACGGGGGACCCTATTTCTTCAATTGAGTTGGCCTCTTCTCACCTTTCTATAAGAAGAAGTTGAGATCTGAAAAAGAAGACTTTGCACAAGCCCTAGTATGGATCCATCTATACTCCCTACCACAAGAGTTTTGTCTGGAAGAGATCCTGACAGGCATAAGAAACACCATTAGGGCCTATGTCAAATCCTCAGAGGTGACTTAATAGAGAAGGTATACCTCTTTTTCTCACATTTTTGTCCATATCAACATCTCAAAGCCCCTCTTTGGTTCCATATCCATGGAATACCATGATGAGGAGTGGTCTCAAACTATTGACTATGAGCACATACCATTCCAATGTATAAAATTCCACGATCACAGGCATCTGTTCAAAGAATTCCCTCTGAATATTGTTGAAAGCAAGGGCGACAATCCTGAAGAAAACAAATAAAGGGACAAATTCACCCAGGTAGCAGGTAGACGCTGCCAAAAAACTAGGAAAAATGTGTAGAAAACCAACAAAGAACCCCCCTCCAACAACTCCTTCAACGTCCTTTAGCAACTTATAGAAGATATGGATGAGCCATAGCTACCTCTTCAAGGAACAACCACCCACAACGATGAAAAATACAACACTTCCAACACCCTTGTCTTGGAGAAGATCCCCTCCTCTTCCTCTTCCCACACCAAAGATGGATAAGATTCTGACCTCGAAGATGGAGACACTAAAATGTATCTAGAGGACCAAGATCTGGTGGGAGTAGACCTCGAGCACATAGAAAAACCCTATTGCAAGAAGAAATTGTACACCATCCCTCCAGATCAACTTCGCAAGGTGCACAAAGTCTTCCTAAAATCCTCAGTGGGATCAATGGCCAGATACACCACTGGCTTGGGAATCCATCACATTCAACATAAAGAACAACACAAGCCTCAAAAGGATGAGAAGAAAAGAGGAGGAAAATCCACCCAAAAACTCATACAGGAAATCAGTTACTTCATGGTAAACTCAGGTTAGATACATCTCATCTCTAATAGCTTTCCCCCTCTCACCTCTCCATCCTCATCATGAAGCTTATATATTGGAATATACGCAATCTCAACAGTCGTATTAAGAAAAGGATTCTACAAGATCGTATCATAGCACATCAACATGATATTCTTTTACTTCAAGAAACAAAATGTGCTAGGGAAGAAATGAATCAAATCCTCTCTAGATGTTGGAAACAATGGAAAATGATGACCATCGATTCCAAAGGTGCGGATGGTGGCTTGGCCATCCTTTGCAGCCCCAACACTTTGTTGCTCAAGAACGCCTTCACGACCAAATGAAAAATCTCAGCAAAATATCCACTCATTGGCTCCAAAAAGCTAGGCTTCCTTACAAATGTTTACAAACCCACCACCACGGGGGACAAACCCAACTTCATTCAGAATTTGAATCATCTCACTAACCTCATCATCGATTGTATTTGGATGTTGGTGGGGTTCTTTAATATGGTATTCCACCTAGAAGGAAAGAGGGGTGGCACTCGCAAAGTCGAGGAAGAAAGTGGGCACTTTAAATCTTTGATCGAGAAGGTTGGTCTCATAGATATGGAAACCCAAAATGGCCTTTTCACCTCGTCAAACCAAAATTCAGGCTACCAACAGCTTGTGTGCCCACTGGATCGATTCCTCGTTTCAGAAACCCTCTTAATGGATGGCCTAGCGATGAGCGCTAGCATCTTGGACACCTCAGTCTCTGACCACTAGCCTATACATATCTCACTAGATATCTATGGCTCTCCTAGATGAAATCCCTTTAGATTTGAGTGTCTCTGGCTTGACCACCCGGAATTCCAAGCTCTAGCTATGAAACAGTGGAGGGAAGCCGCTATCTCAGATGGTTCCAAAAGGTTATGTTTTCAGCAATGACTAAAAAACTTTAATAAAAGCCTTAAGCTTTGGAACAAACATAACTTCGTGAATATTTTTGAATCCTAGAGAAAAATTCATGACCAAATGAAAATCATCCAGATCCAGATCAGGAATCATGGCCTCACGAAGGATCTCAAAGTCTAAAAAACTCTACTCAAACAATAGTTGGAGGAAAGGCGGTCTCAAGAGAAAGTATTGTTGAGGGAAAAATCTTGAATACAATGTCTTCAAGAAGGGAAATGAAACACCAATTTGTTCCACTGAGTGATGATCCAACACAGACACAGTAATCACATTATGCAATCCATCACAAAGTAAGGAAAAACTCTAAAAAACATGAATATCTCGAGTAGGAACTAGTCTCTTATTTCCAAGATCTGTTATCTGAGCGCCCTATTGACAAATCCCCTGACATAGAAAAGATCACCTAGAACATCCCCAGTCTCATAAATCGAGAGCATAATTAATATCTATCGAGACCAATGATGAATGAATAAGTATACCTAGCCCTGCAACACACCATCGAAGGCAAAGCTCTAGGTCTGGACGACTTCATGGTGGACTTCTTTCACTTCTGTTGACCCATGATTCGGGAGGAAGTTTGGGACATCATTGAGTATTATTGCATCTCTGGTCAGGTTATCCCTGCTCTTAATGCCACTTTACTAACCCTCATCCCTAAATAAGAACAAGTCACTCATCCTAAACAATTCATACCAATTTCTCTTTGCAATGTAATATATAAGTTGTTAACAAAAGTAATCGTCTGACGCCTCAAACCGCTCCTGCCCCTCATCATTTCCCCTAAGAAGTCATGGTATGTTGAAGGTAGGAAAATTATCGACAACATCATCCTTCCCCATGAATTCATACACTCTCTTCAGAGAATGGGTACTCCAGGTATTTTATTAAAGTTATATCTTTCCAAATATTTTGATAAACTCAACTGGGCTTACATGAAATCAGTTCTTGTTTCTTTTGGCTTCACTATGGATTGGTTGGATTGGATTCTAAATATCACTTCTTCTACTTTCTTCTCCATTTTTATCAATGATGTTCCTTCCCTCACCTTCTCTCCCTCTCATGGAATACAACAAGGGGACCCATTATCCCCCTTACTTTTCATCATTATGGACTCCCTTGTCCCTAGCAGATAAGTCTCTAGTTGGGCTCCCCCTTCATGGCATGAATCCCCCATATCCAGTTTGTTTATGAAAACCTAATGTTGAGTGCCCCCACCATCCATGAATACCTATGTATTCTCTGTATCATTTAAACATTATGCGTAGCCTCAGTAATGGACATTAATGAAGAAAAATCCTAGCTCTTCTTTTTTAACACCCATTTACCTATTCATCTTCATATCACCAACATACTGGGCTTAACACGTATCTCCCTTCTATCCAAATACCTTGGAATTCCAGTGATTAATAAATCTCTCCAGAGAAACCCCTGGGAGGGGCTCCTTTCCTCCATGGGAAAAATACTATCCTCCTAGACCTTTCAAATGCTTAACCTTCTGAGTCACCTCATCCTCCTCAAATCAGTCCTTCAATCCTTTCCTATTTATTCCTTCTCTGCTATGGCTACCCCCAGCTGTATTCTTACAACCATCAAGACCCTTGAAAGAAAATGTCTTTGGAAGGGAGAAAATATGGAACGAAAAATATCTCTCATCAGCTGGGAAAAGATATGCAAACCAAACTTAAAAGGTGGTCTTGGCTTAAGGGACCCCTCCACTCTGAAAAAAATTCTCAGTGAGAATATTTGGTGGATATGGTTGAAGTGACATAAGGACCTCTGGGCCAGAATCTGGAGGAATAAATATGTTCCACGTATTTATGAAAACCAACTTATCAGATGGAATGAAAAAACCCATGGATTCTTGATCTAGAACGCTACAAGACAAGGCCACTCTCTGATCGTTGATCATGATTTCTGGGAAATATGGGATGGAAGGAAAACTTCCTTTTCTCATGATTTGTGGAAAAAATGGCCCTCTTTAAAAAATAAATCCATGGTAGGGAATCCTCTTTCCCCACCACACAGGCTGGTCTAATCAGAGTTGTGGACAATTGACAAGAGGACCCCCCTGACACAACTTGGAATCATTAGATGTCCACTCGCATAGAACTTCATGCTCCAATGCATGTCGATTTTTGACCTTGGAACGATCTCACTTCTTCTAGGAAAAATCAAAATTTTCAAGGAGATGACATCCTAAGATGGAAACACTCCTCGTGAGGCACCTTCACCATCAAGGAAACCTAAAACATAAATACATCCTCACACTTTCTCCCCTAGGAACCAGTTTGGGAAAAAATATGGTTGATCAAGCACTAGCCAAAAATAGACACTTTCCTTTGGCTCGCCTCATACAAGGGTATCCTTACCTGGGAAAATATCATCAAAAGAGGTTTTGTTGAGCCGTCCATTTTCCCTCTTTGCTAGAAATATTCATAATCTCAAAACCAACTGCTAAATCTTTGCTCCTACAGTACACAAGTATGGTATCACTATGCCTCAATAATGCGCACCATGGATCACAAATGAGAAGGCAACAGGGAGACCTTAAAATAATGGAGAGACTCATCTTTTCATTCCCCCATCCTAAACCGTATATGGAAACTACTTTCATGCTTCATCCTCTGGCAACTATGGAAAGAGAGAAACTGATGAATCTTTCTTTCGTCTCATCTTGAATGGTAGAAAGTCTGGCAACACATAAACGAAAACATCAGAGTAACCATCCTCCTTCATCACTGGAAAGAGGAGGACTTTTCCTCTCCTCCACTGGAAAAGTGTATCTTGGACAAATGGATCATCAACTTCCACCCACACTTTTCAATGAAACCCCAAAGTTTAAGGGTAATTCTCTCGGCTTTTATCCTGGACCTCTCCCAGATCTGGCCTTGACCTCACAACCAACACTTGCACACCCTTATATTCCACCATCCTTCGCTCCCTTTCCACCTCCTTAGTCACCCTTATCATCACCTTATATTCCTTCGCTAGAGGAATTCAATGCTAAAACACAATAACTTTAAGTGGAAGTGACTTGAGGCCAAGATCTTCTCAAGTAGGCATCTGCTTCGTGCCCACGACTCATAGATTCAGTCTCAATTATGCAATATTTTGTCTTCGCAATCCGTAAGGATGTCGATGACCTCCAATTTCGGTTGGAACACTTGGACCAGCGTGCATAGAAAATTGAATCTCTGCTATCGACCCTGCTTTGCTCCCTATATTCACTAGATTTAGGAACCAATGCCCCACATCTTCATGGATGGTTATTATTCCATACTTCCAGGGGAAGGATGAATGATATGTGGACACACGCTCAATTTAAGCTGAGGAAAAGTGATACCAACCTGTACAGGAAGTCGAGGACAAGCAAGCACAATAGACACCATGACAGTGGACAATCGCACAGGTGTCAAAATGCTTGTTTTATTTTTACAAATGTTAGTTGTTTATGAAATATTCTTCATAGTCTATTGGATTTTAGCACTCTCAATTCTGTGGTTTGGTCAGAAGATAGTATTTTTTTGGTTCATAGTATGCTCTTTTTTTGGTCTAGAGTATGCATGCATGGGTCAGTTGAATTGGTTTTTCCACAGAGTGATTCATACAAATATGTTTAATTATTACTGATTTTTACAGTCAAAGTGTCAAGCTGAGTTGGTTTCCGTTCGGGGAAACTCAACACATCCAAAAATTTCTATCAAGTTGATACTGTAATTTCTTGCTTCATGACAGGTAATATATAGTTTCTTAAAAAAATTTGATTACATCTTTAAGACATTCAAAATTGAAATACGAAGGGATGAAAATATCAAACACAACAAAAATTATATTATTACAAAACATAATTAAATTTTAAGTAAGTTGGATATCATTTTTATTAAATACAAACTGTTATTCTAATTCCATGGTAAAAGAGAATATATAATTTATATGATTTAAGGAAAATTAAAAACAAAATATATATTTTTAAATAATGTTTTTAATTTTATTTAATAGTATTTTGTTTTTCTTTGGAATAATTTATGGGGAAAGTCATTCGGCATGTTAGCACCATGATTTTTGTAGTTAGAGTCAGTCCCTATATGAGTCATAGTCAATGCGTCAAAGCTTATAAGGTCAGTGACCAAATAAAAAGTGTTTTGAAATTATCGAGTAACGGGTCTGGCCATAAGTTGGTTAAAGGGGTGTAAGGTTCGTCACATTTAAATCGTAAAGGTACACTTCCCTAAGTCTCGAGTCATGTCGAAAAGGTGGAAATTATGCACCAAAGTTGAGTCAAGTGGTTGGCATAAATGTCATGTCGAAATATATTATGAGCATCATTCCCAAATCATGAAGTCAGAAAAGTAAACAATCATGGCAATTGTATCATTTATACTTTGCACACTTCAAAAGTGTACCCATTGCATGAGTTTGTTGTGCAAATACTCAACCTGCTTTATAACTTCTTTCCGCCATGGATTTAGTGTCATTTTCCATGATTTCATTCTGTATCTGTTCAAGCATAAGTATTGGTAACCCTTCATGCCTCTACTTCACTTTCATAGTTTGTGCGTCATTTGTAGTTTTTCCAGCAAGCTCTGGAGTGCTTCGCTACGTAAAAGTTATTTGGTACCAGCCATTATGAAAGTCTATTGTTTTGATTTTTCTACGTCTCCTCCATTGTTCTCAGCCATTTATTAAAGTCTTTTGGAGCTCGCTGCAAAGTATATTTTTGGACAAGTTGTTTCTTCTCACAGTCATCCTTCTTCCTTTAGAATTTCCTACCACCTCGCCGAGTTTTCCATTGCACCAAATTTTTTCGTCACACTATGTTGTCGCATCAAGTTTTCCCACTGTGCCGAATTTTTCCTTCGCACTTTACTTCCGCACCAAGTTTTCCCATTGCGCCGAATTTTTCCATCACACTTTACTGCCATGCTGAGTTTTCCCACTCCACTGAATTCCCTTGTCGCGCTTTACTACCGCGCTAAAAATTTATGTTATTGATTTGTTTGCCGCGCAAATATTTCTGTTGCTACCTTTTCTTGCAATTTGTACAAAGTTCATCATTCTTATTTTCCACACAGAGAAGGTATTACAGTTCATTACAACACGCATGAAATTAATATATACCAGCATCATGGGAGCTTCCCAAAGCAAAAGAAAGAATGTGACAAGTGGCAGGGCCATGAGGTTTGAACCTCAGGATTTGGGGTTAATAAATGAAGACCCGATGATTGGGGCATCTTTTGAAGAAGCTGGATGTATGCGTTTCTGTGAAATTATTCAAGGATATAATATAACACTAGCTGAGCAGTTCAACCTTAATTTTACTGTGGTTAGCATGACAATTGTGGGAATCACTTTCCAAGTGATGGAGGAAACTTTGTCAGTTGCGATGGAGATCCCTCCACGTGGAGAAAATCATTTAATGGTATGATCTTAGACATTGTATCTTATATGGATTTCATCAAGCCTGAATATCGAAATTGGAAAATCGGAGCCGACATTCCAAGCCAATATCACTAGAGCCTTTCGAGAAACTTATGAAGATAATAATAAAATATTTCACCGGTGAGGGAAGGTTTGACAGGGTATATCCATACCACATGAGGTTACTGATGCACTTCACAAGGAAACATCCCTTAAACTTACCTTTCTTCTTGTGTCAAATCCTAGGAAAGATGGAAGACAATGTCTAAGCCAAGGTTGATCATCCAGGGAACAAATTATTCCATTTTTCATTAATTAATATGTTTGTGGTTGAAGAATTCATACATTTGAACAAGGAATGGAATTCTTTTCTAATTTCCGCTAACATTCTGAGAGACCCTAAATGAGACATTCCTCTATCTGCAGAGGCATCAACACTTCATAGTTCAGAGTGAGAAAGGAAGATGTTACTGAAAAAAGAAAAGGGAAAGAAATAGAAGACACATCATTCATTCAACCAACCTCTGAAAACAAGACCAGGTCAAGATTGATTGATAAAACTGAGGAGATCCAATCTCCCAGTATATGGTGCACCAAGTCCTCTGCCAAGAAATTTCACATACACATACTTCAACTAGATCTTGTTGAAGGTGCGAAAAAGGGAATTCATGAAATACAGGTGGATTTAGGTGAAGAAAATGCACATAATCAGGAAATGAAGCAACAAATAAAGAAAAAACAACACGTTATAGCCCAATTTTATCAAGAAAACGGAGAGTTGAGAAGGAGGCTGGCATAAAACATTATTGAAACACCATCTTCGCAGCATTGAGTAGGTCAGTTATCCTCTGCCTCGCCCACAACAAGAGAATATAATGTAAATTGGGCTAGAAAAAAACTCAGAGAGGCCCAAGATGTAATCATTGAGCTTAGGGAGGAAAAGAGGATGTTAAAGGAAAAAATCATGTAACATTTCAAAGAGTGCATATCAGTTGTTGATAATGCATGTGCAGCTCTCCTCAGTGCTCAATCAAAAGTGAAAATAAATGTGGTCTTGTTGAGACAGGTGAAGAGTTTGAACAAACAAAACTTGCCTTTAAGAAAAACGATCAATGATTTAAGGTTACAGGTGAAGTTGGAGGTAGAAGATAAGTAGGAGATAAATCGCCTAACTGGATTAGCGGAAAAATACGTAAGGGAGCTCCATTTTTGTCTTTTAGGGTCATGGCATGGAATCTTTCTCCATACATAGCCTTCTTTCTTACATTAACAAGAAGTCAAACGCAACACTTGGACACTGAATATTCCTATTGCTACCTTTTCTTGCAGTTTCTACAAATTTCATCATTCCTATTTTCCATGCAGAGAGAGTATTACAATTCATTACAACATGTGTGAAATTAATATATAACAACATCATGGGAGAGTCCCAAAGAAAAATAAAGAATACGAGAAGTGCCAGGGATGTGAGGTTTGAACCTTAGGATTTGGAGTTAATAGATGAAGACCCGACGATCAGGGTGTCGTTTGAAGAGGTTGGATGTATTAGTTTCTATGAAAGTATTTAAGGATATAATATGAAACTACCTGAGAAGTTCATGCTCAATTTTATTGGGGTCATCATGACAATTGTGGGAATCACTTTCCAAGTGATGGAGGAAATTTCATCAGTTGCGATGGAGATCCCTCTGCGTGGAGAAAAATGGTTTAAATGTATGCCTCTAGAAATTTTATGTTATATGGATTTCATCAAGCCTGAGTGTCGAAATCAAAAAATTAGAGCCGACATTCCAAGCTAGTATCCCCTAGAGCCTTTCGAGAAACTTTTGAAGATAATGAGAAAATATTTTACCTGTGAAGGAAGGTTCGACAGGCTATATCCATACTACATCAGGTTACTGATGCACTTCAAAGGGAAAATCCCCTTAAACTTACCTTTCTTCTTGTGTCAAATCCTGGGAAATATGGAAGATAGTGTCGAGGCCAAGGATGATCAGCTAGGGAACAACTTATTCCATTTTTCATTAATTAATGTATTAGTGGTTGAAGAATTGAGGCATTTGAAGAAGGACTGGAATTCTTTTCTGATTTTCACTAACTTTCCTAGAGACCCTAAATGAGACATTCCTCTATCTACAGAGGAATCAACACTTCATAGTTCATAGGAGAGAAAGGAAGATGTTACTGAAAAAAGAAAAGGGAAATAAATAGAAGACATGTCATTTAGTTAGTCGACATCCCAAAAGAAGAGAAGTTCAAGATTGACTGATAAAACTGAGGAGATCAAAGCTCCCAATAAACTACACACCAAGTCCTCTATGAAGAAATTTTCAATACACTCAGTTAAACTAGAGCTTGTTGAAGGTGTGAACACGGGAATTGATGAAAGACAGGTGGAGTTAGGTGAGGAGCATGCAAATCCTTGGGAAATGAAGAAACAAATAACGAAAGTGCAATAGGTTATAGCAAAATTTTATTAAGAAAACATAGATTTGAGAAGGGGATGGAAGAAAAGATTATTGAAACACCAGCTTCGTAGAGTCGAGGAGGTCAGTTATCTCCTACCTTGCCCACAACAAGAGAAAATAATGTAAATTGGCTTAAAAAAAATCTCGGAGAGGCCCAAGATGTAATCATTGATCTTAGGGAGGAAAATAGGATGTTAGAGGAAACAATCATGGAACATTTCAAAGAGTGCATACTAGTTGTTGATAATGCATGTGCAACTCTCTCAAGTGCTCAGTCAAAAATGAAAAGAAATGCAGTTTTGTTGACACAAGTGAAGAGTTTTAACAAACAAAACTTGTATTTAAGAAAAACGGTAAGATATTTATGGCTATAGGAGAATTTGGAGGCAGAAGATAAGGACGAGCTAAATCCCCTAATTGGAGTTGTTGAAGCATAAGTAAGGGAGCTCCATTTTTTTCTTTTTGGTTCATGGCATGGAATCTTTCTCCATACATAGCCTATTTTATTATGTTAACAAGAAGTCAGACGCAACACTTGCGCAATGAGTATTCATTGGGCAAGCATTGCAATCTTACCTGATGAGGACGGATGGTATTAATGAAACACATGCAAGTTTTGAAGGAGATGCATGGTTCTGAGCCATTGCTACCACTTGGAGTTGCACGAGCGACCCCAAATGGGCATCCTCTACACAAAATCGCCACGCGCATGCTATAGCCAGTAATCATGCAACACCAACCATAGTTTTCTATAGAAAGGTGACAGAGCTTCCAACACTACGCATGATTATTCGAGCACCCCTTAGAATAAAACATTGATTTAACACAACCAGATGGTCGAATCTTACTCATGACCAAATGATTGAAACAAATATGTCGGTTATGTTATGATTGGTGCAATTGGGTTTCTATTTTTAGTAAATTGTGTTGAATAGGTTGTCCAATGGGAGAGTAACAGAGTCCATGATTCTAGGGGGAAGTAGTTCAAACCTAGCAGCCCAGAAGGACGTTAGTTTTCTATATATTGGGTATTTTTTATGTAAGTCAGGTTTAAAAAAAAGTGTAGATAGGGCACTCTTGAATGCAATTTTCTGAATCTGATGGAAATATAAATGCAGAGGTCCCGAGGCTTGCGATGAAAATAGTATTGTGGTGGTTGTTTTATGTATTATGATCCTATCTTCGTATGTACTTCTTGTTTCCTGCAAATTCGTGTATGTTTCATTCATTTAAATCGGAAATATTTAAAGGGTTTAAAATTCATCTCATGGTGCTTTAGACTCGACCATTTAAACTCTGTGTTTTCTTCTAAGTCAGGTCAGAATTCATCTCTAATGCTTCTCTGATTTTCTTTATGTTTTTCCTTTTTTTCTCCATACACAACGATATTGAAATTGAAAGACCATTACCTATTTAGCCTTTGTCCTATCAAATCTTCCCCTACCAGTCATTGATTTCTCTTGTTTTCAGGGGGTTGAGTCCATATCCCAAAAATTACTATACCTCCTTGCCAACAAAACTAGAAAAAAAAACTTTCTCAAGCATCTACATCTAGCCATAGTCCAACGTTATTATCTATCAGAGAATAGGTCTCAAAGAGAGCCCTCTCTATATCGGGAAGGCTAGTTTCCAGTCTTAAATTTGGTTTGGCGGTTACCTTGGTATATCGTTTTCTTTAGTCCAACAATTTATCAAGTGCTAACTTCTTGTCATTTTTAGGATTGTAACTAGGGTAAACCAGATTTTGTAAAAAGAGAGATTTTTTCGATAACTTACTCATTTACAAGCTTGACATGTCACTTGTGGAAATTAAACCTCTATGGGAAAAACATGCCTTAGCACAAACCACTCTGGCTAAACCCAATTAAAAATTTTCATTTAATAGTATTTGAAGTGGATCTTAATTTACATAGACAATTACAATGAATTGGGAGTCAATTATATAGTAGTCGTTTGAAAGAGCTTATCGTCTAGCTAAATTCTAGACTTTGTTTCATTGGTTTATCTCAAAAATTATGAGGTTGGATGGACACTCTCCAAAATTGTCAGAAATACGAAAAGACACCCTACTTGTAGCTTAAGATAATTCATAGGAGAGAGAGCATGATGATTTGATCCATTCGGTATTTTCAAAACATCGTGGACACCTTGGGCTTTTGAAAAAATTGTGGACACCACTGCTCCTAGTGAATTTAATTTTTGAGTTTAAATATGCATAAAAATGATAATGAGAGTGGCAACCAAAGATGTTCCTTCCGATGTTTTAATTTACCATGAGAAAGTTTCACAATTTAGCATCGATTATCCTCTGTTTATTATTTTTACCATCGATTAGCTGCTAGTTGTTATTTGATTGAAGGTAGACATATTTCAACTCTATATGACTCGCATGATATAATATTCAATTAAATAGTTTATCATACACATCACACTTCTTAATTTATAAAATTCATTGTAAGGTATGCACTGCTTTTTAAATTCCAGATAATCAAGAAAGAGCACAATGGAGTGAACTATTCATAGAGTGAATTTTAGTTTGAGTAGTGAAGTTTTACATTCCATAACCAAAAATTTTCTACAATGATGAATACCAATTGATCATATCGGTTGTGTTTCATAGTCAACATCGGGAGATCGAGGAGATCTAGTAGGCCATGTCCATTTGAAAAACGTGATGCCTGAGTTTTTGACATTCAGTTATCTCAGTTGTTCTAGCTGTGTAACCGTAGTTGCCACTTGTTGATCAACCTATCCCATGTTTTGTTTTTTTCGTCGCGTAACTCCTCAACAGGGTTGTTGGGCATTATTTAAAGACTTAGTTTTTGTAAAAACGAATGTTGTGATCATTTTGGTGTAGCATTTTGTAAAGACAGAGGTTCTCTTTTATTTTTTGTATTTTTTCATGTGACAAAGAGTTTCTCATTTGTTTTGTTGTATATTTCATGTAATAGATGCACTCTGTTGTGATTTTATGAAGTTTTTTCTGATATAAAACCAGGGTTGTCTCTGTAACTTGTTGTAGCATTTTATTTGAAAACACAACATTTAAAACAAAGTTTTTTTTTTAGTAAAGTTTCTTCGGGAAATTTCTTCTAGACAAGATTTGAGTCTGTTTGGGTTTGATTATATATTCATATAACTCCTTTTAATCTCAAATCTTTCACTTGGTATCAAAACAGATTTTGTGGCTATTTGCAGCCAAAAGAAGGAGACAATGGCCGAAAATAACAATTCAGTCTAGTAATAGATTCCTTTTTTTTGTGGGGAAAATTATGAGTATTGGAGTGTGAAGGTGAGAAGTTTTCTCATATCACAAGATTTATGGATGCTTGTTTGTGCAGGGTACACAGAGCTAGTTGATCAAGCTGTTTATAATGCATTATCGATTGATTAGAAGATAGAATTGAAGGAGAATAGGAAAAGGGATGTTAAGGCTCTGTTTCTTCTTCAAACAAGAGTTGATAGCTCTGTGTTTCCAAAAATTGCAGAATGTGGAATTTCCCATAATGCTTGTGAAACTTTGGAAAAATCTTATAAAGGTTCTATCAAGGTAAAGGTTGTTAAACTCCACATGTTGAGATGATATTTTGAGTCTCTATCTATGAATGAAAGTGAAAATGTTGAATTTTTTTATCACTAGAGTTCAAAATATTGTAAATGTTATTCATGCTCATGGTGAAATACTTGAAGATATGAAGATTCTTTAAAAGGTTTTAATAAGTCTTCCCAAAAAGTTTGATCCAATTATTATTTCTATAGAAGAGTCAAGAGATTTATCTCAGCTAACACTTACTGATTTATTTGGTATTCTTCAAGTTCATGAAGACAGGTTGAAAAAGAATAAGGAACCTTTTGATCATGCTTTTCAAAGTAAGTTGAAAGTTGATGAGAAGAAGAAACAGTTTTCATCTGCCATGACTGAAGCTTCTACTCCTTTTTTTAGAGGAGGTAGAGGTCATGGAAGACATACAGGAAGAGGTGGCTGAGGTAGAGGAAGAAGTAATAAATCTAGTAGAGGCATTTTTCATTGCAACTACTATAATAAAGATGGTCACCTTGAAAACTATTGCTTTAAGAAGAAGAGAGACACCTCTCAAGCAAATTTCAGCAAGGAAGAAGGTGAAATCTCTCAAACTATGTTTCTTACAAGTAATTGTCTTGAAGCTAAAGATGATTTTACATGGCATTTAAATAGTGGTTGTTCAAATCATATGACTGGAAAAAAAAATTTGTTTGTAAAGTTAGATAAGAGTGTGAAGGGAAACACAAATTTTGGCAATGATAATGAAGCATATATAATGGGTAAAGGTACCGTTGCCATAAATTTCAAGAATGGAGGTGTTATGTATGTACAATATACTTTGTGTGTTCCAGGTTTAAGGCAAAATTTGATTAGCAGAGGGCGGCTAAACTCTAAAAATTACAAGACTGTTTTTGAAGGAATATTTTGTAGGATTTTTAACAATACTGCCCTAGTTGTTGAAGTTCCTATGACATAAAATAGGATGTTTTGATGAGAATGGAATCAAATGTATCTTGTTTGAATGTCTCATTTGATGTGTCTTGGATTTGGCACAAAAGGTTAGGAAACATTAATTTAGAATCTCTTTCTATGCTACAAAAGAAGAATTTAGTAAGAGGTTTATCCTCTTTCACAAATCCTGGTAACAAGTTATGTGAAGGTCGTGTAATAAAGAAGCAACACAGAGATAGTTTTCATTTTCATCAATTTAGAGTAGTAGAGCCTTTGGATTTAGTACATGCAGATATTTTTGGCCTAATGCAAACTTTGTCCTTTGCCGAAAACAAATATTTCCTTCTTTTTGTCGATGGTTTTTCAAGAATGTCCTGGGTTTATTTTCTAAATGAGAAGTCTCAAGCTTTTAGTTTTTTAAAAAAATTTAAAGCACTTGTTGAGATGCAACCAGGATACTATTTGAAAGTCTTGAGAACTGATCGAGGTGGAGAATTCACCTCTGATGAATTCAAAGAATTTTGTAATTTACATGGAATCAAGAAGGAGTTAACTAAGGAGGTTGTTGTTTTCTTTCTAAAAGACTATAGAGATATAATTGAGAGACAAATATTTACTAATATTTACTTGGTATATATAGGATTGTATTAATCTCAAAATACAGAAGTCTGAGTCAATGATCATAGTCCGAGTTACTGTTCGCGGACTCAACATAGTGAGACCTACCATTCTCATTGACCATAGTCAGTCCTACCATTCTCATTGGTTTAATGCTGAAATTATATTGGAATATTACATTCCATAGAGTAGAGAGACTGATTATTGGGTGTGTCCACACGTTTTCGACTGTATTTGATACCTAATTATTTGGACTTTATCTATGATGAAAACTAAGCAGTATTTCTTGTCATCTTCTCTTTAACTAATATAGCCTAAGTGGGCCTAATGGTTAAGAACATGTTGTCATCTTCTCCTTAACTAATATAGCCTAAGTGGGCCTAATGGTTAAGAACATGTGTTTCCTCTTAAGAGGTCACAGGTTCAAGTCCAGAGGGCGGTAGGGTATGTATACCTTTGTATACTTTACCATTCAAATCATTGGTCAGAGGGGGGTCCCTTGTCCCACAAACAAGGGAGTCTCATACACCAATTTGGTGTGTTGTCTTGGTCATGACCTTAAAAATAAATTATTATTATTATTATTATTATTATTATTATTATAGTAATTTATTATAGTAATGAGTTTGTTATTGACTTCACTTATTTATTCTTTATATAATAATGGGTTTGTTCTTCATTTTATATTAGTTTACTTTTGATTTAAAATTTATGTACCAAATTTAATGTTGAAAATGAAAATAGAAAAATATATTTTTTAATATAATAAAAAACTATTTTTTTAAGTTTTTTTATTAATTTGCTAAATTTGATGATGAAGATAAGAAGTAGACAATATCAGACGTTTCCAAGTCCTCATCCAAAGAAATGAAAAAATTCACTTGAAAAAAAAACATCAAAGTAAAGTGCAATATATCTAAAATGAAATCCTAAAGGGAGTGAAAATATCTCTTTAAAAAGATTTGACCTGGTAAATTTAATAAAAAAAATTGAGAAGAAACTTGTTTACCATTGTGCTTGGGGATTTCTAAAGGTATTGTCCCATATATGGGCTTCGTATATAGATGTAACACTAATAGATCACATACAAATATAGCTCAAAGATCTATATCAATCATTGTTTCTTCATCCATGTACAATCCTATCTAGTGTAATAATATCCAAGGTAGAATTCAATCATGGAAGCCTACGCTTATATTTTTCTCATATGAAATTGATTCAAGAAACAAGAATATTAGAAATGTTTTATTGTATAGTGCATGGATGCTTAGATATTTAAACGTAGACATATTTCATCTCTATATGACTGGCATGATATTGTTGGGATTTGGTGACGATGAATTCCTTCAAAGGATGGATTTGGATCCTATTATTCTGCATTGGTTACAACCAAATAGACCCGGTTAAAATATGCATAGGGATTGAATTTAATAATAAGTTTCTTGTAAATGTATATAAATACATCTAAGCCCGTAGAGGAGGAGAGAGAGACAGAGTGAGAACTTGCTAGTCTGATGTAATCTCCATGATCTGAATAATAAGACAACCGATGCTTATGCTTGGTGGACGTAGTCCAACATTTGCGTGAACCACGTGAAATCCTTGTGTTTATAATATGTGTGTGATTGTTAATTATCATATGTGAATTGTGTTTTCCGCATTTGCAATTCTAACAAGTGGTATCAGAGCTAGTTGGAGGAGAGAGGTGTCGAGGGCGTCAAATTTTAGAGGAGAAGGAACTTTTGTGTGAGTTGCGTCGATCTCCACATCGTCGCGGGTCCCTCCTCTTGAAGGGTGTGACATCTTATTACTTAGACTTACGCTGGTGAAAAATACTGAGATCATCGCAGTTTAGGGTTGAGGAACAATGCATAGATCTTTCAAGATCACCGCACTCGAAGTGTATCGGGAGGTGCAGACTCACCTCACTCTAGTGGTAGCATGAGGTGCGGTGACTCGTTTTAAAATCAAAATCCATGGTCCCCTTAAATTAACTCGCATGTTTTTTATGGAGTGAAATGAATTTATGATATGGTCTATTTTTTGAAAAGGTTAAGGTATTAAATTTGTACGGGTGGAGGATTTATGAAAAGGTGAATTTATATTATATGATATTATATTAAAAGCATAAATTCAAGTGGGTGGATGCTTTATATAATATATTTGAGGTGGCCCTTTTTATATATTATTAAAACATTTTTTAATTAAACTTTTTTACCAATCATTCCTCCACATTATTTTTTTAAAAAGTGTCTTGGGATTTTTGTATAAGTAGTGGATATTAGGAGATTTTTGGTTCTAATGGTTAAGATACAGAGTTTGAAGTTTGAAGTTAAAAATTTCAGTGCTAATAACAACTTTGAAGTCTGGAATCTCAAGATGCGAGATTTAATAGTGCAACAAGGGTTCCAAAAAGCATTGGCACGCAAGTCAAAGAAACCAACAACCATGAAAAATGATGAATGGGAAGATCTCGATGAAAAAGGTCTTAGTACCATTCATTTATGTCTGGTGGATGATGTTATGTTTAATATCATAGGAGATGATACTATTGGGTATATATGTTATATTCTTTGCATGTGTGTGTGTGGGCGCGTCAGGTTCGAAAACTATTTCTTTTGTGTTGTGTGTGTTGGATGCTTTCCATGGGGGTCCCAGGGGGGGTAGGTATGCCCCCCCTGGTTATGGGAAGCTTTTGGCAACGGGTGGTAATCCGGGGCAACGATCTAAAAAAAAAATTGGGCGATTTTTGCTATTTTTAGCGGTTTTCTAAATTAATCCCCGATTAAGGGATTAGGGTTTTGGTATCTATGGAATACCTAAAAACATTGTATATATTGTATGGTCAATGGTGAAATTCAATATAATGAATATAATAAAGTTTTTCCCGGTTGAGGGTTTTTGGTATAAATCTTTGTGTACTTTGTGAATGAGCCATTGATTAATTTTTGTTTTGCGTAAGAATCTATATGAATTGCTTTACTTCGCAGACTTAAAACTTACATGTGGTATCATAGCTTATTTTTGGCTTCAGAGGGATGCCTTTGTTGTTGAGGGTTTGGCTCGGTCTTGATAGATCAAGTTTATCTTAGGTCTGTGATAAACCTGGGTTTAGTGGGAGCTTTTGTAGTGGAGATTCGAGTGTAGAAAGAGGAATGATGAGCTATTATAGAATCGAGATAGAGAAGTTCAACGGTAAAAAAATTGAGCTATGGAAGCTCAAGATGGAGGACCTTCTTGTAGACAAAGAACAATGGATCATTGTGGATCCTGGTACACAGCCTACTGGTATGCAGCCTACTAGCACAAAGTCGACTGGTACACAACCTACTAGTACACAAACTACAAGTACACCACTTACTGGTATGTCAAAGGAAGATTGAGAGAAGTTGGACAGAAGAGCAAGGAGTAATATTTGACTTTGCCTGACAGATTCGGTGTTGTTGAATGTCTCGGGAGAATATACAACCAAGGAACTATGGGATAAGTTAGGGAATTTGTATCAATCAAAGTCCATGGTAAACAAGTTGTTTCTTCGAAAGAATATGTATCATATTGGGATGGAAGATGAAGATTCTGTGACAGAACATATAAATGCCTTTAATACTCTGTTAAGTCAACTTGTCCCTGTTATTAGTACGATTGCAGAAGAAGATAAGTGTATTACTTTTCTATGTTCTTTTCCAGACTCTTGGGATAATCTAGTTGTAGAAATTAGTAGTACCACTCAATCTACATTGAAGTATGAGGATGTAGTTGCATCCTTATTATTTGAAGAGATGAGGTAGAAAAACATGGATGGTCATAGCACAGATGAGTTATTTGTAAGAGGGCGTACCAAAAATAGGAATCCTGGTAAGTCTTCAGGGGGGGGGAGACCTAAATCTACAGGTAGATCTAAGTCTCTAGGAAAATCTTTGAGTAAATAATGGAAGTGTGGTAAAAGGCATTATAAGAACGATTGCAAGTCTAAGAAGGTTGATAAACCAAAGGGATCTGATAGTAACTCTTCCACAGAGGAAAGAACCTTCACTAAAGAAGGAGGTGATGTTTACCTGGCATCTGCAGGTACACATGCAGATCGTGATGTATGGTTGATAGACTCAGGTTTGTCATACCATATGACTCCTCACAGTGAGTGGTTCTCTAAATATGAAATATACAATGGCGGTGATGTATTCCTTGGAGATGACTCAACAACCAAAATCATGGTACGTGGAAGGGTTAAGTTGTTGCTAAAAGATGGAAGGATTAGAACTCTCCCTCGGGTTCTGCACATTCCAAAACTTGCCAAGAGCCTAATATTTGTAAGCAAATTGGATGATGCAAGAGTGGATACTGTATTTGGAAAGAACACTTGCAAGATGGTATGAGGATAAATGGTGTTCATGAGAGGAGTTCAGTGTGGAACTCTTTACAAGTTGTTGGGAAGAACTTCTACTAATGGGTGTAACAGTTATGTTGTCCCTGAGAAGAGAAATGAAGGAGACAATACCAATACCGTTCTTGAGAAGAAGACCATGTTGTGGCATCAAAGAGTGGGGCATATTGGAGAAAAGGGCCTTCAAACACTACACTGTAAAGGCATGGTTGAAGGTATGTCTAATTGCACTCTGGATTTTGATTTCTGTGAACATTTCATATATGGTAAACAAAATTTAGTAAGATTCCCATCTGGTGCTACAAGAGCAAAGGGGATCTTAGAATTGATACGCAGTGATGTGTTTGGACATGTGCTTGTTCCATCACTAGGTAAGTCTGTGTATTATGTTTCATTCATAGCTGATTTCTCAAGGTACAAATGGATTTATTTTCTTAGAAATAAATCTAAGGTATTTGATAAATTTAAATATTTTAAGGCTCTGGTAGAAAATCAGGCAGAGAAGAAAATAAAGGTATTGAGAATAGATAATGGTGGAGAATTCTGTGGAAATGAATTCGAAGAATTCTGTAAAAAGTGTGGTATAGCAAGGCAAAAGACTACTCCATACACTCCTCATCAGAATGGAGTTGCAGAAAGGATGAACAGGACACTGATGGAAAAAGAAAGGAGCATGCTCAGCAGTGCCGAGTTAGGACAAGAATTTTGGGTAGAGGCAGTGGGTACAACATGTTACCTAGTCAATCGATCACCTTCATCAACATTGGATGATAAAACTCCACACGAGGTATGGACTGAAAATAAACCCTCTCTTCAACATCTTAGAGTGTTTGGTTGTGATGATTATGTACATGTTCTAAAGGAAAATAACAGTAAAATGGATAAAAAAGTTGAAAAGTGTATCTTTATTGGTTATAAAGATGGTGTTAAAGGTTATAAGCTTTGGAACCCAGAAACTAAGAAGATTGTTTACAGTCAGGATGTTGTTTTTAGAGAGGTGAAAGATGTGTCCAAACAAGAATTCCTACCAAGGCAAGAGGAACCTGAGAAAATAGAGATAGAGTTTGATGATGCAAAATTTGAATCATCTGAAGAAGATGAAGCAGAAGAAGAAGAAGAACCTCATACCCCAGTATTGAGGATATCAGTGAGAGAAATAAGGCAACCAAAAAGGTATAGTCCACTTGATTTTCGTTCCAATTTTTCTTTATCTATTACTGTTAATGATCCCAGAACTGTCAGGGAAGCAGTGAACTCAGAGGATAGTAAACTTTGGAAGAAGGCCATGGTTGAAGAAATGGATGCCTTGGATAAGAATGAGGCATGGGATATAGCTGAGTTTCCATCTAGAAGAAAATATGTTGGTAGAAAATGGTTGTTTAAGAAGAAGTTTAATGCAGAAAGAAAATTTGAGAAATACAAAGCTCGGTTAGTAGAAAAAGGTTATTTTGAGGTAGAGGGAATTGACTTTGGTGAGACTTTTTCTCATGTTTCTAAGTTAACTTCTATTATATTTCTTTTATTTATTGTTGTTTCTTTTGATCTCGAGGTGGAACAGATGGATGTGAAGACAACATTCCTACATGGGGATCTAGAAGAAGAAATCTACATGAAGAAACCATAAGGATTTGTAGTAAAGGGAAATAAAGAGATGATATGTAAGATAAAGAAGTCACTATATGGTCTGAAGCAATCACCTAGGATGTGGTACCAAAATTTTGACACAAAGATCCTTGGATTGGGATTTGTGAGAAGCAGGGTTGATCATTGTGTATATTCCAAGAAGATTGGTAATCACTTCATTTATGTAGTGTTGTATGTTGATGACATGTTGTTGGTAGGAAATAACATGGATGTTATCAAGGAGGTGAAATCATAGCTATCCTCCAAATTTGATATGAAGGATATCGGTGCTGCTAACTTCATTATGAGAATGGAAATTAAAAGAGATCGTGCAAACAAGAAACTCCAGTTGAATCAGAGAAAATATGTTGAGACGATATTGCAAAGGTTTAATATGCATGGAAGTAAACCGGTCAAGGTTCCTATTCCTATAGGTGTAAATTTATCTGCAGATCAGTGTCC
>JZKD02S0189833.1:43062-83096 GCA_000966675.3 Picea glauca | reverse complement strand
ACATGCAGTGGGAGTTTTGAACATGTATATGTCAAAACCAAGGAAGGAGCATTGGACAACAGTAAAGAGGGCCTTCAGGTATTTGTGCTACTAAGGAAGACCAGGATTGGACAGAGTGGTGGACATACATGGCTTTGTTGATATAGACTAGGCTAGAGATCTGGATTGCAAAAGATCTATAAGTGTTTTTTGTGTCATGTGCACCAGGAGATTCCAAGGGGGGGGGTAAGTATGCCCCCCCTGGTTATGCAACATTCGGGGTAGCGCCCTGAAATTTTATTTTGGGTGTTTTTTGCTATTTTTAGTGGATTTTGCTATTTTTAACAGTTTTCTAAATTAATCTCAGATTAAGGGACGAGGGTTTTAGTATCTACGGAATACCTAACAACATTGTATATATTGTATGGTGAATGGTGAAATTCGATATAATGAATATAGAAAGGTTTTATCGGTTGAGGGTTTCCAGTATAAATCTCTATGTACTATGTGAATGAGCCATTGATTAATTTTTGTTTTGCTTAAGAATGTATATGCATTTCTTTACTTCAGAGGTTTAAAAATTACATTTAACATCAAGCTTATGGAGCAAGTTGGAAAGTATATATATGACGAAGTCCTTGATGAGCAGAATCCACCTGAAGAGACAGTTATACAGTTTATGTATGAAAGAAGGTACAAAAATTGATGACCATTTAAATACCTTCAATACCCTTATAGTTCAATTGACTAGTATGGAAGTTAAATTAGAAGATGAGGATAAGGCTATTACACTATTGTATTCATTGTGTGAGTCTTGGGATAATCTAGTCACCTATATTAGCTTTATCTCAGCAAATGTTTTAGATTATGACTCTATTGTGAGAGATTTGTTGGCTGAGGAGCTGAGGAGATAACCTAGTAAATAAACCTCAACTTCAGAGGCGATGTTGGTGAGAGGTCAACTAAAGAGAAGAATGAGATAAGTTTTTCTCGATCTAAGTCAAGACACAGAAAGGGTAAATCAAAATGCTGGTACCGTGGCAAAACATGACATCTCAAGAAAGATTGTTGGAAGATAAAGGAATCTGAGGAAAACTCTACGAAGGAAGCAAATTTGGTTGTAACAAATTCAGGTATGACTAATCAATTTTTATCTGTTTCTAGTAATTTACAATATCAATAAGAATGGCAATTCAGGTGCCTCCAACCACATGTGCTCACATAGAAATTGGTTCATTTCTTACTAATCTATTGATGAGGGTGTAGTGTTTATGGGAAATGTTATTCCCTGTAAAACTGTTGGGGTTGGCAGTATTAGAATCGGGATGTTTGATGGTATTGCTAGGGAATTAACGGATCTTAGATATGTACCTGAGCTTAAATCAAATTTGATTTCATTTGGAGTGTTGGATTCTTGTGGATATAAGTATACATGTCATGGTGGAGGACTCACATTGTCGAAAAGTAATTTAGTAGTGATGAAGGCAACAAAGGTTGATAACCTTTATAAGTTGGAAGGGAGTACTGAAGTGGCATCTGAAGTGAAAGATGTATATTCTTGTTTATGGAAGAAGAATCAAGGGCATAAGAGAAAAAAATAATTGGAGGTATTGGTAAATGGTAAATCATTTCCAGACTTTAAATCTTTGTTTCTGGATTCATGCTTGTTTTATATCTCTGCAAGTTATGATGGTGGTATAAAGGGATGATGTGTGTGGGATCCTACTTCTCACAAGGTCATCATTGATAGAGATATAATATGCATGGAAAAATAAAAAGGGTTGATTCAAGATGGGAACGGTAAATTTTTTTACATGCTAGATAATTCATTGTATGGCCTATTGGTACCGAGGCAAATATACAAGAGGTTTGAATCCTTCATAGTGAGTCCGGATTTTTCAAAGGGTAGGAATGACTATACAATTTATAGTACATTGACAGTCTTGATGTTATTTGTTGATGATATGCTCGATGCAATTCGAAGCATGGATACAATCAGTAAGAAAATGACTCAGGTGGACATGACAATTGAGATGAGGGATCAAGTAGCAGCAAAACAAATTATGGGCATGGAATTATACAAAGATGGTAATGGTAAGTTGTGGTTGGATTTCAAAATGAACATTGTAAAACCAGTTTTTATCCCTCTTGCTTTCCATTATAAGTTTTCTTCAAGCATAGGTCTTGTTTATAAAGAAGAACAGGTTATATCTCGTGTAAGTTTAGTAGGAGGTATGTTGTATGTGATGAAATGGTTAAGAACATATGTTTCACATGCTAATGATGTTGTCAGATACGTGACAAATTCAGGTGTTGCAGTGAAATGGGTGCTTCAGCATTTGAGAAGCACAAATGTCACCTATAATGGTTACATGAGATGAGCTGTGATAATTGTAATACAGGTGTTTTGGATAGGAGGAGATCTATCACTAAATATGTTTTACAACACAGTTGTGGAAGACATGTTGGAGGTGGAGTGACCCCTAGGAAATCCAAAGTCGTGCAAGTCACACAGGGGAGATCATGAAACCAAATTTATTAGAGAAGCTGCAGTGGTGCTTGGCTTCTCTTGACTTGCAGAAAAGGTGATGAACAAAAGGAAGGAGCAAGGTATCAGGTTAATTGTTGTGAAGGTGGAGATAATTGGGATTTGGTGACAATGAATTCCTTCAAATGATGGATTTGGATCATATTATTTTGCATTGGTTACAACCAAATAGACCAAGTTAAAATATGGATAGGGATTGCATTTAATAATCAGTTTGTTGTAAATGTATATAAATACATGTAAGCTTGTAGAGGAAGAGAGACAGATAGAGTGAGAACTTGCTAGTCTCAATTCTAACAGATATGGCTGGCATATTTCATGGATTGAAGGTAGACATATTTCAGCTCTATATAACTAGCATGATATAATATTCAATTAAACAGTTTATCATACACATCACTCTTCCTAATTTATAAAATTCATTGTAAGGTATGCACAGCCTTTTAACTTCCAGATAAGAAAGAAAGAGCACAATGGTGTGAACTAGTCATAGAGTGAAGTTTAGTTTGAGTAGTGAAGTTTTACATTCCATAACCAAAATTTAGCTACAATGATGAATACGAATTGATCAGATTTGTTGTGGTTCATAGTCGGCATCGGGAGATCGAGGAGATCTAGCAGGCCATGTCCATTTGCCATTCGTAATTTTTACTAAACCTTTATTTTCTTCAAGCCACCACTGGGACGGGTTATGAAGCCTATCAATCAATAAGTCACGGCTCTTATTGACAAGAGCTGGATCTCTACCTGAAGATTTGAAGGATTTGTTCTCCCCATCAAAGCCATCGAGTAAATGGAGATAAACCTCTAAACTATGGAAGTCGGACAGATTATGAGTGGGCTTCAACAAGGGAGAGCTGTCGTTGTGTAGAGAAACCTGGATGCCCACATGAAAATATGTCCAGGTAAACCAACTGAGTAGTTTGCTCACCAATCCCATGTTCTCGTTCAGAAAAAACCCAGGGATATTTGATACAACATCGTGCTTGTTAACAATCCTCAGAACATTGACGCCAATCTCCTCCATACGTTGGGCGAACGTTGGGTTTCCAAAGCGGGGAGAGGCGAAGGCAAACACTGTGACAGGAGTAGGTATAGACATACTCTGCATGTTCACTGTCTCTCTGACATCATATGCGTTTAACGTTGCAAGCGCAGCTCCTAAGCTGTGTCCTGTCAATGTTATACTCAATCTCTCGTCCTTGTATTGGTTCAGCAGCCGTGTTATCTCCCTCGCGCTTCTACTGCATTTTTCGGAACCTGCATCCACGGAAGTATAACAAGAAAGAAATCCCTTTTCTATTCGGACATTTGGATCTGTAGTTTTTTGTACATTCATATGACCTAGTGTATGGGGGAGTGGAACTAATATGTTTTTGAAATTTTGCATCCATTTTTGCGCTATTCTCGTTCCTCGCCAGGCAATCACTATGTTTCGTCTTCCCAGTCTCTCTATCTCATTTGGATCGTCGATTGCAAACGGCAATAAAGAAAACCCTTCGTCGATTCCAAACACCTTCGTCGATTGCTTTTTCGCCGAAAGAGGATCGTAAAGGACCAATATTTGCGGAGATATATTTGGTTACTCGATAACCGGAATGTAGCAAACCCATTTTCGTAAAAAATGAGCGTTTATTGTGCTTACAAGTTCCGTAATATTAAGAATAGTCTCTGTCATCAAACGCGTCGTAGCAAAGCTGAGCAAATTCCCCGTATCTGAGAATCTCAGCTTTGAGAATTGGATTCATGGGATCAAGTAATCCTTTCCAAGAGTTGATACCCTGGATATCTTGCCACAGATAAGCAACTTGCGGTCGCCCTATTTGTGCGGGCTGATCACCATCCCCGTTATTTATTCTTGGGGAAGAGGAACTCAATGGATACTTTAGGTGTGAAGCCCACAAATCCTTTGTATAAAGCGGAAATGCAAATTGGACAATCCTATGTCGGAGTTTATAATTGGAATTCAGATGATGCTTGCAGTTTCTGGAAACAAATTGTATAGGAGGCTGTTGTTTTCTTTCTGAAAGACTGTGGAGATAGAATCGAGAGACAAAGATTTACTAATCGTTACTTGGTATATATATAGGATTCTATTAATCTCGAAATACAGAAATCTGAGTCAATGATCACAGTCCGAGTTACCCGAGTTACTGTTCGCGGACTCAGCACAGTGAGACCTACCATTCTCATTGACCATAGTCAGTCCTACCATTCTCATTAGTTTAATGCTGAAATTATATTGGCATACTACATTCCATAGAGTAGAGAGACTGATTATTGGGTGTGTCCACACGTTTTCGACTGTATTTGATACCTAATTATTTGGACTTTATCTATGATGACCTCGTCTTGCATGTAACATTCTTAATCATTCTCGCCATGACCCGCATGCATCTGATAATTTTGGTCAGGTGAGCCGCATCATCAGTTGCTTCTCAGAACGAGGATAGCATACGGGCATCTTTTATTATTCATTAATGTTGGTACCAATATTCAATGAAGGTTAATCCGTATGTGATGCGGGTTTCTTATTAATTTAACTTGACACTAACTTTGAATGAATATATTTATTAATCTTTTAATTAGTAGGAATAGTGCATAGTCACGGCAGGGATGTTGAGTGGCTGATGTTGTGTTCTTTACTGGGTTTAGATATACATATGCTGTTATGCCCTCCACAAACAAAGACTGGGTTAAGATGTACACATGCTGTTATGCACTCCACAAACAAAGACGAATAGTTATAAAAATATCTAATTCATAATTAATATATTTATAGTAATATTATTATTTTTAATATAAAAATCTAAGCGGTCTTTCTTATCATTTTTTCTGTACTTTTGTTTTTTTATATAGTAATGAGTTTTTTTATATAGTAATGAGTAATGAGTTTTTTTATTTACTGGATTTAGATATATATATATATATGCTGTTATGCCCTCCACAAACAAAGACTGGGTTTAGATGTACACATGGTGTTATGCATTGCCAAGTCCCTGTCGTGAGAGGGATTTCCGACCAAGAGCTCGGTGCAATGGAGGCCTCGATTTCCTTTATTTTCCCACTATCGATGTACCACTGATAGAGCAATAAAAAAATTCACTTTAAAAACCAAAACCATACAACATCAAAGTAAAGTGCAATAGATCAAATTCACTTAAAAATATTTCACCATGTAAATGTAATAAAAAAAATTTTAGACAAACCTTGTTTGCGCTTGGGGATTTCTAAAGATATTGTCCCATATATGGGCTCGTACCTGCATGTGGGATCTGTACCTTCCTGTCCATCTAGAGATGTGCCACTAATAGATCAGAGACAAACTTCACTTGAAATCTGCATCAATCGTTGCTTCTTCATGCATGTACCATCTCATCTAGTGTAACGATATCCATGGTAGACTTCAATCATGGAAACATGTGCTTAAATCTATTCTTGAAATTCATTGAAGAAACAAAAAGATTAGAAATTCCTTATTATATAGTGCATGGATGCTTAGATCTTTAAACTTTACTATGGAAAGTAAGATCCTACATTAAGATCTTTAACTTCACTATAAATGTACCACTCATATATCACAGAAAAACTTCACTTAAAAAAACCATCAAATTAAATCAGGATATACCTAAAATGAAACCCTAAAAGAAGTCAAAATATCCATTTAAAAAGAATCCACTAGGTAAAGTTAATAAAAAAGATTGAGATGAACCTTATTAGTCCCTACAGTAGGCATAGAGGGACTATAGCTATTCATAATTCATTGACTACATATTAGTTTGTCCTTTGACCCAAAATATTTGCACAATACCTATTGTTGGAGCTATAGAATTAAAAACATGCATTTTTATATAATAAAAAGTACCATATATGTACCATATAGGTCTTATTGCGCCCTTTTCTATTCCCAATGTTTTATATGGCAACATATCCAAACTTTTTCGGGTATACAGACTTTTTTAATCATATATTTTTCCTCTATATTGCTTGAAGGTGGATTAATGTTAGCATTAGTTCGAATGTTTGTATTAGCATTTTCTACTAGCTGGATATAGGCATAGAGGGACTATAGGGATCGATAATTCGTTGACTACATATTAGTTTGTCCTTTGACCCAAAATATTTTCACAATACCTATTGTTGGAGCTATGGAATTAAAAGCATACATTTTTATATCATAAAAAGTACCATATATGTATTGATCTGTTTGGATAAGAGATTGGAGGTCTTATTGTCAGCTTCACTATTCCCAATGTTTTATATGACAACATATCCAAACTTTTTATCGTATACAATGTTTTTTAATCATACATTTTTCCTCTATATTGCTTGAAGGTGGATTAATGCTAGCATTAGTTCGAATGTTTGTATTAGCATTTTATGGTAGCTAAATATATCCATAAGTTTTGATATGTACTAAGCATATTGAAATGTTTTGATATCCAAGCTTTATAGTGACTCAGAATTCCAAAGTTTATAGCGTCTTTGCTCGATGTATTTTTGTTGAAATGTATTGACACTTATTCTGAGATGCCTCAATAGGCCTGACAAATTAAATGTTTAGATGACGCGATGTCCTCCAACAACCCTCACAGCTTAAATGTTTTCATATTGCGAGGTCCTTAGACAACGTGACAACCTTAAATGTTTATGTAAATATAGTTCTCGGAGTACATTTTTCGTCGAAATTTTCTATACAGTTATAGTGAATTTGCGGTCTTGTTTGTCCACCACTAGTTCAATATCCATTGCATGTTTCATCCTTCTTCTACCTTTGCAATACAATTTCGTACTAGTTGAAGTTGCATACATTATTTACTAGTTCGGTGAGTCCTTCTTCTTGGCTGGTTTGTTAGTTGTTGGTTGTTGTTGTTTCGTTCGCGATTCGACCTGCACTTCTACATTTCATTGTTTCAGAGTAACTTTCGATGCCAAAGTTTCATTTTGTATTCCTTGTTTTTTGTTCAGTGTTTGCAGTTTGCAAGTAAGAATGTTTGTTTATTTGTAGTGGCATGCTCCTCGTATGTTTTTGGTTCCTTCTGTGCTTGGGTTGCAGTTTCGTAATCGTTGGAGATACATATGTTGTTTACTGGCTTGGAGGTTCTTGTTGGTTCGTTGGTTTGTGGGTTCCTGGTTTTGTTTGTTTTCCTCAAGTTTGTGATTTGGGACCCTAGCGGTGCAGTTCGGCATGATCGTGCTTTCTCGCTGGTTTGGTGCTTGTTGTTTTATTTTGTTTGATTAAGCCTTGCGGGGTTGGGGTCCAGTGACAGTGGTTGGAGCTTTTTTTTTTTTTTNNNTATTACTGTTTCTTTGGGGCGCTTTACAGTGTTCATCTCCTGCACCCATGAGTCGACATGCAGTTGTGTTATTTGCCCTGTCTTCCAAGGCCGATATATGTTATTCTATGAGATTTTACTGGTGCTTAAGTGTTTCCATGAAAGAAAATAGTTGCATGCAAAATTGTTCGAGGATTACATGTGAAATTGTAATATCTGCTATTTTTTTGTTGGAATAAAGCATATGCAAGCTACATTTATTAACCATGTATGGTCAGATGTGCAGATATGACATTACATGTTCTTTCTCCTCTACATAGACTGGTGGCACATGCTATAATTTGTGTTGTGCTTGAGATATGATATGCGCAACAAAGATTTTGCAAGTTTATATTTGGATGTCTTGAAGCATATCTGGGTAGTTTGCAATGGAAAACCAAAAACTTGTATCGTGGGCACAACAATCTGTGTAGAGGATAAGTAACATGTATTTCCATCGTGGAAGCATATCTGAATAAATTGCCACGAAAAACCAAAAATCGTTTAGCTACGGCCATGCAATTGCGTGATATTTTGTGCCTTGTAATATATTTTGGGCAGGGAAAAATAATTTACGCGTTTACATCCATGGATAGAGAAGACCAAAGGTTTGTGTTTCTGCCTATATTCTAGAGTGTTCATTGATTCTTCTTTACTGTATGTACATATTTCTTGTTCTCCAGTGAATACCAACTTCCATTGATGTTCATTGTATTTTGTGCGTTCCCACATCCAAACAAACAGAATAGTTGGGGAAAACGAGAAAGTTTTCACTGCATAGGTTGAAGAGGATATAAAAAGGTGCATGCTTGTACTGTTTTTTCATATTGTGTTGTTTTGTATTCCATTCATGGTCTGAATATGTGTTTCGGTACATGCCTTTGTGCATACTAACCTGCTTCATTTCCATTGTGTTGTCACTGCATTGCTACATTTAAACAAACATGATAGCTAGAGATGAGGATGGGCTCTTTCACAGGTAAATAACCCTCTTTCTCTTTCTTTTACATGTCTATCTTCATTATAAGTTATCTTCTATACATGCCTTCCTGCATACTAAGCTAGTTCATGTCCGTTGTGTTTTCACTGCATTGTTGCATTTAAACAACTAGAATGGTTGGATAGGACGATGGACTCTTTGGCGGGAAAATAGACATGTTTCTCTTTCTTTTAGATGTATGTCTTCATACTAAGTTGGCTTCATGTCCATTGCATATTCGACATTGATGCCTTGGAAAAAACAGGTTTCTTGGACAGGGAGATGAATTGTTATGTGCAACAAGAGAGGGTTATGTGGTACAATCTTCTAAAAGGTATACCAAGTGTGCTGGTAAATTAAATATGCAAACTGGGTGGGGGCATATAATAGTAGACTTGAAAATGATGACTTGCCAGTAATGGGTCTTTCTACTCTCCCTATTTTTACTTTTTCCATTTTTTATTATCCCTTTTGTTTTCTAATTCATTTTCTTAGTGTGATTTTCATCTGCACATGTTTGCATAAAAAACAGTTGGACTAGTGACATGGCCATGAGCAACCAGTCATCCCATACATCAGCAGACCGACAAGGCCAAAGGTAAATATGCATACGCTCTACTATTACTATGTTTACTAAACAAATATCCTCAGGTATATATTCATCTAAGGCACGGTGGATATGTCGATGTCATCTGCAATACATGGTTTGCAGCTCGCAGGAAGTATCAACAAGTACAAGCGAGACGTCGAACATGATGCATGTTTCGCATACTAAGAGGTCTTGTTGCGAAACTCTGGCTCCATAGTTCATCAAAGCTATGTGTGTACTTGTAGATTTATTCGAGTGAAAGAAGAATACAAAAAAATAAAAATAAAAAATAAAAAAATTGCACACTACCATTCAATTTAGTTTTCCTGTTCAAAAAATGTCACCAGGTCTAAAGTTGTGACATCCAAAGTACTTTCAATAAAGGGCTTGAATAGTCGTCGAACTGGACAAGTGTTCATTGGGGACATAATGATCGTCTATAGAACCTACTTGGACAAGCCAAACAAAAGTAGATCCATTATGCATGCTGACATGATAGAGAAGGAGGCCATGATGATAGTGACACTAACTGTTCCTCCACAACTTGACCAGAAACATGAAGAAAATATATTGCCACGTAATGGGATATCCATTCCAAATTTAATAGATTTCCCAAAACAATATATGACCGTGGTGATTGGGATCGCATTATTTCTCTCAACGAAACAAGTATTGTGGAAAAAATTCTCGTTGTTTGTTCAGAATATCATTTCGTCCCGGACTCGACTATCAATCAGCTTGCACAGAGAACTGATATTTACCCTATCGGAATGATTGGGGCAGTTGTCACACTGGCGAGAAAACTTGTTTTGCAACATGTTCTCCATATAATGCATGGCGATTCAGATAGGGACAAGGCAATGGTACCGCTTTTCATATTCAGTTTTGTCCTTTCCTTTCGCATGTGCATGTATCTTGGATAACTTACACAAATATTGCACTGTTCCATGTTGCATCTACAATTGTTCGATACGTATTCAGATTTGTTTTCGTCAATGAAACAACAATTTCATAAAGGGAAGATTCCACTTATGTTGTTCAAAAATATAACAAAGAAGAGGGATGTTAGAGAAAGGATATTTTGGACAACCCAGGCAATGTTTGTAACAAAGTTGCAAGAAGATATAGTAAAGGATCTGAAGAAACTAGCTATATCTACAAATGTTGTGCGTATAAATCCACAAAATCATCCTCACTTTGCTTATAGAAATAGCCTTCAACAAATTCCTGTGACCTGTTTAATTTTTTTTATTTTTTTGTAAGGGTAGGGGGGGGTGCAATTGTGTATTATATTGTTCAATGTATTAAGTGAAGTTGTGTATTATATTGTTCAATGTATTAAATCCTATTCTCGTGTTCCCAGGGTGAAGGTGTTTTAGTTACAGCCAATGTGTACGCGACCCCCTCTGAACCTATATCTACAAAATGCAAATCCCATGCTTCTGCCTCCGCTTTGATAAGTGATGATACGATTGATTGCCTGTGATGCGATGAAAAATTTCCATATATATATGGACATTGTGTCAATTTTGTTATCCAAACAGTGGGCAACACAACCGTGCATTGTACGGTTATGCAGCCTCTCTTACAAAATGTGTTTCCTAAGTTGGCAGATTTGTCGTATGAAACGTATCTACAGAAAAAGGCAAGCAGTGTCTACATGTTGTGCGAGCTTCAGATACATAGCAAATTCACCTTAAATGAGAACAATGCAATTTTGCATATCGACTGAAGAAGGGGAATATATATATATATCAAACTTTGGCACGAAATGAAAATACCTCACGTGTCTCTGTAATATTTGTTCAACATCCAGATGAATGTTCATCAAACTTGGCCAGTTGGGATTGCATATGCATAAGACTAACATGGAAGAAAACCCCATATATCCCATGTACCGATTATTTTCTACTGGGAACATATACCAGATGCAAAAGAAAACAAATGCGGCGATGTCTTTTCTTTGTATATCAAATAGTTTGGTCCAAAGGTCGATGGGTTCTACTCTATGGAACCTTATGGGAAGTTTCTTGCAACCTGTTTGAAGTTTGGTTGATTCTTGGTTATGTTCTTTGTTTTTCAATTTGTATACCATAAAAATCGAACTGTTCTTTAGAGGACTCCTAACAATATAATTGAACTTTTTGGCCAGCTGGCCCGCAGATCCACCTGATAATTTCTATGGCGTTGTGACACAAACATAGTATGTGGCTTGTTTTAGCAGATTTCCTTGGTTGACGAACTTGGTCAAATTATTGTCATGGAATAATTTGAAATCAACGAATATATAGTGTGTGAAGTGCAATTGTGCTATCATACCAACAAGAGGCCCTTAAAACTCAAATTGGTCGTTGTTTTGGCATTTTTGCTTAGTCGATGAACTTGGTAAAATTAATGTCCTCGAATAATTTGAAATCAACGGATATATAATGTGCGGAGTGAAATTGTGCTATCATATGAACAAGAGTCCCTTAAAATTCAAATTTCTCTTTGTTATGCTTGGGGTGATGGAATTTAAAAAAAACTTTCTTTTGTTTCCTTCACTTTTTTAAAAAATAAGCGATTTAAAATCCTTTAATAATTTGATGTATTTCACTTATACAATATCAATATTTAATGTTAATAATTTAGTATTTCAGAATAATGTTTGTAGATAAATTTAGATAGGATGACGATCACTAAACAATTGCAATCTTGAACCCGCCAATCGTGGAGTCTTGTCAATTTGTATGTCGCGGAACTCCGAGTGTTGTTTGGAGCACATCAGACAACAAAAGTGCAATGTTGAGCCAAGCAATCCACAAGTCTTCTTGTCAATTTGTATATCACAAAAGTCTGCCTACAATTTGTAGGACACAGAAAAATAGAGGCTCAATTTTCAGCCCCCCAGGCTGAGAACCCGCGATCCAAAAAGTGCCTAAGTATAGAATGAGGGATCCACATATTATACTTTATAAAAGTACATGTTTACTGTATAAACTTTTATATCACTCACCCGACCAGATAGTACAAACTTTCGCATCTAGTTAAATTCTGCAATATCAATATTTAATATTAATAATTTAGTATTGAAAATAATTTTTTTAGATATGTTAGATAGTTGATAGGGATTACCATCTGTAAACAATGGAAAACTTGAACCAACCAGCCCTCAAGTCCATCTGTCCATCTGTCAATATGTATATCGTGGAACTCTGAATGCTATTTGGAGGAGACAGAACAATGAAAGTGCAATGTTGACCCAACTAGCCCACAAGTCCGCAGTGTTGTTTGGAGGACAACAGTCAATAAAAGTGCAATGTTGAGCCAAGCAGTCCGCAAGTCCACCTGTCAATTTGTATATCATGGAAGTTTGGGTGCTATTTGTAGGACATAGAACAATAGAGGCTCAATTTTCATCCCGCCAAACTGAGAGCCCGCGATCCAAAAAGTGCCTAAGTATGGAATGAAGGATCTGCATATTATACTTTATAAAAGTACATGTTTACTATGTTTTGCTCATTTGTCGGAAAAGTTTTATATCACTCACCCGACCAAATTATACAAACTTTCTCATCTAATTAAATTCTGCAATATCAATATTTAATATTAATAATTTAGTATTGAAAATAATGTTTTGAAAAATGTTAGATAGTTTATAGGGTTTACCATCCATAAACAATGGCAAAATTGAACCCACCAGCCCTCAAGTCCATCTGTCAATCTGTATATCGTGTACCTATGAGTGCTATTTGGAGGACATAGAACAGTGAAAGTGCAATGTTGAGCTAGCCAACCCACAGTTCCCCTTGTCAATTTGTATATTGCGAAATTGTGGATGCTATTTGTAGAGAGCGTAACAATAGAGACCCAATTTTCAGCCTGTCAGCCCAAGAGCACCCGATCCAAAAATGTGGTTAAATATGGAATTAATACAAAATCGGTACGGGACAATAAAAGTGCAATGTTGACCCAACCAGATAGCAAGTCCACCTGTAAATTTGTATATGACGGAAGTTTGGGTGCTATTTGTAGGAGACAGAACAATAGAGGCTCAATTTTCAGTCCCCCGGGCCGAGAACCTATGATTCCAAAAGTACCTAAGTATGGAATGAGGGATCTGCATATGGTCTATAAAATCTCTTGTCCATACTTTATAAAGGTACATGTTTACTATGTATTTCTCATTTGTCGAAAAACTTTTATGTCGCTCACCCAACCAGATTGTAATAAAATTCTCGTCTAATTAAATTCTGCAATATCAATATTTAATATTAATAATTTAGTATTGAAAATAATGTTTTTAGATATGTTAGATAGTTGATAGCGATTGTCATCCGTAAACAATAACAAACTTGAACCCTCCATCCCTCAAGTCCATTTGTCAATCTGTATATCACAGAACTCTGAGTGTTATTTTTGGGACATAGAACAATGAAAGTGTAATGTTAGACCAACCAACCCGCAGATCTTCTTGCCAATTTGTATATTGTGGAATTGTGGGTGATATTTGTAGAGCGCAGAACAATAGAGGCCCAATTTTCAACCCACCAGCTCGAGAGCTCTCGATCCAAAAAAGTGGTTGAATATGGAATTAATATGGAATCGCTACAGGACAATAAAAGTGCAATGTTGAGCCAACCAACCTACAAGTCTTCCTGTCAATTTGTATATCGCGAAAATCTGGGTGCTATTTGTAGGACATGGAACAATAGAGGCTCAATTTTCAGTCGATCACGCCGAGAAACCGCCATCCGAAAAGTGCCTAAGTATGGAATGAGGGATCTACATATGCTCTATAAAATGTCATGTCTATACTTTATAAAAGTACATGTTTACTATGTATTGCTCGTTTGCCGAAAAACTTTTATATCGCTCTCCCATCCAGATTGTACAAACTTTCTCTTCTAATTAAATTTTGCAATATCAATATATAATATTAATAATTTAGTATTGAAAATAATGTTTTTAGATATGTTAAATAGTTGATAGGGATTACCATCCGTAATCAATGGTAAAATTGAACCTGCCAGCCCTCGATTCTATCTGTCAATCTGTATATCGCGGAACTCTGAGTGCTATTTGGAGGACACAGAACAATGAAAGTGCAATGTTGAGCCAGCCAGCCCACAGGTCCGATTGTGAATTTTTATATCGCGGAATTGTCGGTGTTATTTGTAGAGCACGGAACAATAGAGGCCCAATTTTCAGCCCGAGAGTCCCCAATCCAAAAAAGTGGCTAAATATGGAATGGTGGATCTGTACATGCTCTATAAAAATTTCATGTCCATAGTTTATAAGAGTACATACTTAGTATGTATTACTTGTTTTTCAGAAAACTTGTAGGTGTGGAAGTTGGCACATTCACGACTTCATATTTCACTTACTTTTATATCACCAGCCCAACCAACCGCTTCCCCATTTGATATTGTAATAAAAAAATATAAACTGGCCCAAGTCCAATTGTGCTATGACATGAATATGAGGCCCTTAAAATTCAAATAGCTGGCAAGTCTGCTTGTCAATTTGTATACCACAGAAATGTGGGTGCTATTTGTAGGACACAGAACAACAGAGGGCCAATTTTGAACCTAACAACACGAGAACCCGTCGTCCAAATAGTGGCTAAGTATGGAATGAGGGATTTGTACATGCTCTATAAAATCTCATGTCCATAGTTTTTAGAAGTACATATTTACTATGTACTACTTGTTTCCTCTGAATCATGCTTAGAAGACACAAAACAATAGCACTGCAATGTTGAGTGACCCAGTCCGTAGATTCAGCTGTGAATTTGTATATTGCGGGACTCTGGGTCCTATTTGTAGCATACGTAGCAATAGAGTCCCATATTTGAGCCCGCCAGACTGAGAAATTGCAATCGAAAAAGTGGCCAAGTATGAAATGCAGGATCTGTACAAACTCTATAAGAACCTCGTGTGCATACCTTCTAAGAGTTCATACTTAGTATGTGTTAGTAGTTTTTCGGAAAACCTCTACCTGCAGAAGTTGGAGGATTCACAACTTGAGGTTTTAATTACTTTTAGATCACCAACCCGACTGATCGCTTATCCATTTGATATTCTAAGAAACAAATGTAATTTGGTCCAAGCCCAACTGTGTTATTACATCAACAAGGACCTTAAAATTGAAATAGTCCACAAATTCGCTTGTCAATTTGTATATCGCGAAACTCTGGGTGTTATTTGCAGGGAACGGAACAAGAAAGCCCCAATTTTGAGCCCGCCAGCTTGTGAGGCCATTGGTAGGGTTACATAGTTCCTAGGGATTACGATTTGTAAACACTCACAATGTTGGGCCTGCTAACCCTGGAGTCCATCTGTGAATTTGTATATGGAAGAACTCCGAGTGTTGTTCGAACGACACGGAACAATAGAAATGCAATGTTGAGCGACCCAGCCCGCAAGACCGCCTGTCAATTTGTATATCGCATAACTCTTGGGTGTTATTTGTAGATAACAGAACAATAGAGGCCCAGTTTTGAGCCCACCAACTTGAGTACCCGTGAGCCAAAGATTGTCTTAAGTATGGAGTGTGGGAAAAGTACATGCTCTATAAAATCTCATGTTCGTACTTTATAAAAATATATTTTATGTATTGCTCATTCTTTTAGGAAAATTTCTTGGCAAGGAAGTTGGAAGATTCATGTATTCATATTTCATTTAATTTTATATCAACACCCTGACTGACCGACCACTTCCCTGTTTAATATTGTACAGACCTCCTTGTCTAATTAAATTGTACAATATCAATATTTAATATTAATAATTTAGTATTCAAAAGAATGTATTTAGATAATGTCCAATAGTTAATAGGGATTAGCATCTGTAGACAATCACACACTCGAGGCCGCCAATCCTGGAGTCTGTCTGTAAATTTGTATATCGCAGAACTCTGAGTATTGTTTATATGAAAATAAATGAAAGGAGTTCAATTTTGAACGAGCCACCTCGCAGGTCCGCTAATAAATTTGTATATCGCGGAATTCTGAATGCTATTTGTAGAATAGGGAACAATGAATTCCCAATTTAGAGCCCACTCGTCTGAGAACCCGTGATTCAAAAAGTGGCTAAGTACATATTTAGTGTGTATTACTCGTTTTTCTGAAATTTTCTAGTTTCTCTTTTCTCAATGATTTTATTTTTTGAAAGGTCGGTTCATGCATAGGCATCTTTAACATTGTGTTTCCATTGTTCTTCCACCTGCGACTAGCACTCAGACTTCCTTGATTTACAAATTTGCAAAAAAAACCCCCTTCATCTCGTATACTTTCACTTTTTGTTTTCTTGGTCCTTTTTCCCAATGTCTCATGCTTTTATATACAGAACCCCAGGTTCATCAATATACAAGTTTCCCTCTCTCCATTTTGCTTTCGTTGTTCCCCTGCGCACAAACAACAGCCGAAATTCCACAACATACAAATTGACGACTGATATCTGTCACTGAGATGCAATATGACCATCGACCCTTCACGTCTCTTGGGTATATATTCTATTTTTTTTTTTTGTAACCCTCCTGACCGCTTTCCATACTTAGGTATTTCTTGGAATCAGTTTCCTGGGTTAGTCGGTGCCTAACTGCAATTCATCATCACCGCTACCTTCATACTTGTTTCCAGACATGCAATAATTAAGATTTAATGCTAGTACTTCATCCTACAGGAACTGTTAAGATTGTTATTAATGTCTGGAAGTACGGATAATATGTGTCATTACTACGAATTAAACTAAGATTTGCACAGAAGTATGTTATCCTTTCCAAGTATTCATTTCAAACACGATGCAATCTGTTTTTTGTGCGTCGGCGGGTTGGAACTTTTAAGAAATTTCTAATTCTTAATATCTCTCTGTCGTCACCGTGACCTTCACACTTTTTTCTAATTCTACAATTAGTGATCTTTGATGGTGGCAACTCATTCCAAACAAACCCTGAAGATTCTCATTGATCAGCGAAAGGCTCAAGAAGATATTCCATTGATACGCATTAAACCATAATTTGCGGAGGGTTATATTATCCCTCCCTGATTTTCATTTCAAACATCGTCTCGAGAAAATGGAAATTCTTAATAACTTGTGGCAGCAGTTCTGTCCAGCCATAGTAAACACATTGGGGCATAATGGCCAAAGGTTCCATTATTCCAGGGCATATTCTTACTACTCATCTCCCTTTGCCTAAGAGAAAAAAAGAAGATGGTCCCTTGGTACACCGAGAGATATATTTCAAACCAAATAATTCCATGGAAACCCTGCCTGCTAAGAAAACCTGCCCGGTTGCATTCATGGCTGGTGCATAAGTTGATGCCATGAATTCTGAGCCGAAAGAAGATGATTTGATGGCCAATGATACGAAAATGGATGATGGAAATGCAGAGAATCTTCCCACTCCTGTTCCCAAATTGAAATCAACCATAACATACGTAACTTCCTGGCTCGATGATGGTGGTCCTGACAACACCAAAAGGAGTTTCAGAAAATAAACTGACAGTAAACACAATAGCCACTTTGCATAACGAAAGTAGGAATTCCAGAATTCCAAATTAGTATGTTCTGGGCAGAAGAGTTTCACTGTAAAGAAATGAGATGTTGATGCTCCCATAGATATATTTCAAGCCAAAAAATTATTTATTAACATATTTGGGAATCAGGTCCAAAACTCTCACTGCTACAAGAAATTTTTCTACTAGTCATCTCCTTCCACCCAGAATGGACTAATTTGGGCCTCTAGAATTGCACGTGCAACTTGTGCTCCTGAATGTTTTTGGACTATGCAGAGGTGTCTTCAACTAAGGGATATTCCATTTTCCCTGCAATGTTTTTCCTCTTCTTCCTCATGACAAGCTTCTAAAAACTATCAATTTTAGCACAGGATGATTCATCGAGGAGAAAACTGTGAGGATCTTGCATACTGTGGATCCCGTGCCTGTGTTTTTCGCAGATATGTTCAATGTTTTGGCCCGAAGAACTACGTCCAATTTCTAAGGATAGATGTACAATACTGGGTGTTTTTCTTATTTTTTACATGGATTTTCTATTAAAAAAATTATTTCGACTCTTCCTTGCTACTTCTTTTATGGATTTAATGCATGTTCTCATTGGCATGGTTCGGTGCTCTCGTACTTCTTTGATATTGTGTTTACTTTGGTTATTTTCTCTAATATGGAACATCTAACAATTATATGACAATGTACTATGTCAATTCACCAGCCTTTTATGCAAACACAAAATGGATTAGATAGTTTCAAACCAACGTTCAATTCTATTTGTAATGCAAATAGAACATGGCAATACTAGTGTACAATGTTGTAGCAAAATTTTTATTAGGTTTTAATGCTAACAACCCATAATGAAATAAGTTTAATACTCGAGTTAACATGTTGCAGTCATGGAACAATGTATCAAGAACACAGTTACACCCACACGTTCCAATAAAATATAATCTTCAACAAAACATTTGTTGGCAACTAGTATAAAATGAAGTTTAGTAGTTAAGTTAATATGTTACAGTCATGGAAGAATGTATCAAGAACTACAATGCACTTAATATTTTATAAATTACTATAAATCTTGGTACAATTGCAATAAAATCTAATCTTCAACAACACATTTGCTAGAGATTAGTAGAAAATGATGATTTTGCAGCAATGGGGCTTCTTTGAAACCAATTCGTTCTTACGAAAACTGCCTTCCTCCTTTCTATTTTCCCACTCTTTTATTCCCTATAGTTTTTTTCCTGGTTACTTAATCATTTTTTTCCCGAAAATGCCTTGTTGCGTGGCTTTCCAAATTCGCGTGTTTCCAACGACCACTTCCCCTTTATTTAAATTGACCCTACCACATTTGCAACACATAAGCTATATTAAAGGGAAAATCATTTCCTCTATACTTTTGTGTCCTTCAAACAACACCCACAATTCCTCACTATAGAAATTGACAGCCAGACTTGTCGGCTGGCTCGCTAATAAAATGCCTCAGAGTTCCGTGATATACAAATTGACAGACAAAACATACAAGAAAGAACCAAGTAAACTCATGGATAATATTCCTGGTTTACACTTGCACTCGTGCTCTTTTATCACGACACCGACCAAACTCTTCCCCATTCCATACTCAGAAACTTCTCCAACTGCAAATTCCTGGTAGGCGGGCTCTAGATCGGACTTTGGTTGTTCCACAACCCACGAATAGTACCGTCACTTCCGTGATATACATATTTCAAACTGGCCTTAGATCATTCCCTCTTCCGTATTACAGTCCACCTATCATGCCCTCTTCCATGCTATACATTTTGCACTAAAAACTTTCGAGAAATACAATTTAACCGTAGCGACCTCACATATTTTGTGGAACTATTGTCACCCCCTTTTGAATCTCGTCTCATGCTTTTAATACTTTTCCATTTCTTCAAATTTCTTTGGCGGATCTTCGGTTTGGCGGGTTGAAGAAATATTCAATTCCTAGTCATTGTTTCCTATGCCTGCCCCCTTTTGCAATTAGCAGTTGCCAATTATATATAAGATCTTATTTCTAGGCATGCAATTATCAATTTCCCTATTCCATAGTGATGCAGACCCCCTATCCCTCTGAAGGGATACACGACCTCCCGGTCAGGATCTTCTGGTTCCGGAGCCAAAATGGCTCTTTTGGTTCCAAACTGGAAATCTTCGAACAAACACACAGGTCCCTCACTAATGCTCGGTTGGCCTTTCCAAGCACCAAGCGTGAGCTCCCTCCGCACATGACCGAGAGTCATGACCTCCGACTAGGCTCAGGTTCTAGTGCCTATTCCTTCGGGTTTTGCATTTTGCGAAATCAGGGTACAAGGGATATCCCTACTCCTTGGAATCCTCGATTGTCGAAATGCCAAAATCCCATTGACCCTAGATCTACAGTCCATGTCCAACCTTGTTATTTCTTTATTTCGCGATTTGGGGTTTTGGGAGACAAGGACCTATGTCCCCGCTCCCTGGAATCCCCAGTTGCCGAAATGCCGAAATATCTTTTTGTTCAATCAACGACTCAAAATAATCTCTGATATCTACGGTCCACGTCCAACCTCGCTATTTTGATATTTCACGATTCAGGGTTTTGGGAGAGAAGGACCTCTATCCCCATTCCTTGGAATCCTCGATTGTCGAAATGCCGAAATATATTGGTGTTCAATCAAAGACTCACAACAATCCCTTAGATCTATGGTCCATGTCCAACCTCTCTATTTCGCTATTTCGCGATTCAGGGTTCTGGGAGACAAGGGCCTCTGTCCTTCCAACTCGTGATACCCAAAATCGCGATGTGGACCAACGGTCCGGATCTACCTATGATCGATGGTTGTTATCCCTCTCGAGCTTTGAAAGTCAAGACTCCCTCACCACTAACCTCCTCCCAGCTCCACCTTATCCAATGGCTTACGGGGTTTCGACGTTTCTCCTCGAGGACTTTACACCATCCATTCAGATATCCGAGACTCGCCCTCAACACTAACCCCCTCGCAGTTCCACCTTATCCAACAGCTTGCGGGGTTTTGGCATTTCTCCTCGAGAGCTCTCCACCGTCCATTCATATCTTTGAGATCTCCCCTCCTCGATCTACACAGTGTTAAATCCTGCACTCCTACCTCAAATCGGATGCCCCGCGGGATTCTCCACCATGATCCAACGTTCAACGAAATTCTTCCTCCTGATATTTTACTCACTTCAGACTTAGAAGATTTTATAAGTCTTCAAAGACTCGGTCTTTGCTTCTTCCTAGGAGATGGGTTTTTCTGGATCTCGATAATGCTTCTTTCAAATGTTATTCCTCTTGAGCTTCACCTTGTGTAGGTCTCGAATTCCCATGCACTCCTTGCGTCTAAGGGATTTCGATAACTCGGATCCAAGGGGTTTCTCATAGAGAGATTCCTCCTGATCTCTTGGTGTTCTCTCCTCGCTCGATGCACACCTTGCAGAGCTTCAATGAAGAGAAACAATTGAAACTGGAAAACTCACAGTCACCGTTTCATTCACTTGTTTATGGGACACAGGAATAATATAAAAGATAGGAAAATGTAAACACAACTGCACAACACGCCTTTGGATCAATTTTCCCTCTTGTTATATTCACAAGTACCTAATGTCTACAAAATACATTCAAATTACAGTAACTCAAAAACTGAGATCTCCTTCTCACTTGCAGTTCTCCCTTACAACTAATTTCTCTCTGTGTTGCAGCTAACCCCAACTGGGCGTACAAACTTCTACTTAACTCAAAAATATTTCTAGGGTTTTCCCTAGATACTTGCCTACTCTACAATTCATCCTACGCTATCTTAGTTCAGTTTCATTCCAGATCTGTAGTGGAAACTCCTGCTTTGTTTACAATTTTCAAAACGTGCCTCGAAGGGTAAAATTCGGCACTGGTTCAAGCATGCCTCCAAAGGTAAATTCCAGCGTTGAGTGAAGGTAGATTTCAAAATCGATTGTAACTTCCCACGTTGAATTTCTAGAATAACTCTTACGTGTTGAGTGGTCTCGTCTCTGTGCGCTTTCCAACGATGCTCCTGCATCATACTCCCCTTGACAAAAATTTATGGACCCCTATCCATGAGCTCCTCTACTGACTTTACCTACTTCTAGATAGCAGCTTCGGTTTCCCAACTAGCATCGTCTATTGGGTTTCCCTTCCATTTGACCAAATATTCAAAATAAGTCTTCCTCCTGGTCTTCTTGCCAATCCTCTGATCAATAATTTTCTCCATCTGTGGCTTTTTTTCCATAGTCATCTATTTCTCCCACTGAACTTTTCCTTGAGCTTATGACCCTTCTGTTTCATCTTTCCTGTACGGATACAGGTCTGAAACATTGAATATGGGTGAAATGCCCACACCATCTAGCAGCTCAATCTCATAGGCGTTTGCATCAAACTTCCTCAAGATCTTACAGGGTCCTATCTTTTTCATCTTCAACTTTTTGTATGTTCCCCTAGGTAATATTTCCTTCCTGAGATGTGCTAAAACCTTATATCCTACTTCAAATTGAAGTTCCCTGTGATAGTGATCAGCTTTGTGCTTGTATTTCTGATTAGAACTCTCTAATTGTCCTTTGATCTCGCTATGGAGTCGCTCCATCTCCGCAGCAAAATCCTCTGCTCCAGCACTCCTGATCTCACCCTGTTCCAAGTCTCTCAACTCAGACACTCCCCTAGGTTTCATTCCATATAGTATTTGGAATGGGCTCCTTCCAGTGCTCCTGTTTGGTGATTCATTGTATCCAAATTCTGCTTGTGGAACAATCTTATCCCACTGGTTATGATGTTCAGTAAGTAGACTCCTTAATAATTCCCTCAACTTCTATTTACCACTTCAGTCTGCCCATCCATTTGAGGGTGATAAGCTAGTCTAAAGGACAAATTCATCCCCATCTTCTTCCATAGTGTCCTCCAAATTCATCAAATCCTCTTTGTGTTCTTGGCAATCCCAACAGAAAATCCATTCTTATTGCATCCCAAGGCCTCTCTGGTATTGACAATGGTTGATACAACCCAGTGTTCTTCCTTTTCCCCTTAGCATGTTGCCAAATTCTACATCTTTTCACCAAATTTATCACTTTTGTTCTCATACCTAGCCAATAGTATGAACTTCTCAACTGTGAAAATGTTTTATCGTGGCCAAATTGTGCAATCAATCCTCCACTATGCTTGTCCTTCATAATATTGTCCCTCATTGAACATCTTGGTATGCACAATTGATTTCCTCTGAACAACAATCCTTCCTGAATCATATACTCTGTCCACTGACTTCTATCTCTCAGTATAGGGCTTGTACATGCTTCATAGGCCTCCTTGAAATCTATATCATCACAATACATATCCTTAAGGTGTTCAAACCTAAAGGTCTCCACCTGGAATTCTTGCATGATCAAACATCTCCTGCTTAATGCATCAACAACCTTGTTAGCATTCCCAACAATATGTTTTATGACAAAAGTAAAATTTTGCATAAATTCAACCCATTTTGCATGCCTCTGTTTCAGTTTTTCCTGTCTGGTTATGAGTTGTAAATCTTGGTTATCACTATACAAGACAAATTCTTGCAGGACAAGATAATGCCTCCATTTCTTCAAAGATTGAATTATGGCATAAAACTCCTTGTCATATGTGGAGTATTTCTTCTTAGTCTCATTCATCTTCTCGTTGAAATAGGCAACAGGTTAATTGTCCTGACTCAGAATTGCTCCTATTGCAACTCCACTTGCATCACATCTTACCTGAAATGTCTTCCCAAAATTAAGGAAGACCAGAATTGGTCATTCTGTTATCTTCTCCTTTAGTATATTGAAGCTCCTTTCAGCCTCCTCTGTCCATTTAAAATATTTGTGTTGCTTCTTCACTGTATCCATAATGGGTGCACAAATCCCACTGAAGTCTCTAATGAACTTTCTATAAAAACTTGCTAAACCATGAAAGATCCTTACCTCGAACATGCTCCTTGGTGAAAGCCACTCCCTGATCGCTTTCACCTTCTTTGGATCCATCTTCAGTTCATTCGAAATGATGACGAAACCCAAATAAATGAGTTTTGTCTTCATAAAAGAGGATTTCTTCAAGTTGATCAACAATTTCTCTTGTCGTAGCCTCCTCATTACTAGCGTTAGGTGCCTCAAATGCTCCTCTTTAGTCCTGCCAGAGATCAATATATCGTCCAGATATACAACCACGAACTTGCCAATGAAATCTTTTAGAATTTCATTCATCAACCACATAAAAGTACTCGGGGCATTTGTTAAGCCAAATGGCATAACCAACCACTCGTATAGAACTTCGTTTGTCTTAAAGGTTGTTTTCCATTCATCACCTTCTCTCATTCTAATCTGGTGATATCCACTTTTCAGATCTATCTTAGAAAATAAATTTTCTCCACATAAGCAATCCATTAAATCATCCATTCTTGGTAAGGGAAATTTGTACCTGATGGTGATCCTATTGATGGCTCTTGAGTATGTGCACATTCTCCATCCTCCATATTTCTTTGGGCTTAACACAGTTGGTACTATGCATGGGCTCAAACTTTCTCTGACCAAACCCTTATCCAACAATTGTTGGGCTTGGTTCTTCACCTCCTCATTTTCTCGAGGTGTTAATATGTACATTGCCTTGTTCGGTAGGCTTTCTCCTGGTATCAAGTCGATATGATGACGTATACTCCTGATGGGAGGCAATGAGTTTGGCAGCTCATCCACCACTATATCAACAAAATTATCCAGCATCTCTTGAACTTCTTCATACAAATCATCCATTGACGTACTCGTAAGGATGACTCTGGGCTTGCTCACTACAACTAACTACATATCATGTTCTTCCTTGACTTCTTTCAGGATTTCCTTCCCACTCATGAGAAGTATGTTTTTTCTGGCTTCCTCTTTCGCTCTCTTCTCCTCCATTGAAAGCAACATATGCGTCCTACCATTCTTCTCCAATGTATATGTATTTTTCCTTCCATCATGAATGACATTTCTATCAAACTTCTATGGTCTTACCAACAAAATGTGGCATATGTCCATGGGGATTACATCACATGGGATTTCATCTTTATATCCTCCTATTTTAATTTCAACTGGGCATTGTTTAGTGATCATTACCTGGTGTCCTTTTTGCAGCCATGAGACTTTGTATGGCCTTCGATGTGCAGTTGTCTTCAAATCCAATTTCTCCACCATCTCTGTGGATACTAGGTTGTCAGTACTCCCACTGTCAATGATCACCTTGCATAATTTATCCTTAGTCTTGTAAGTTGTCCTGAAGAGATTGTTTCTCTGCACTGGTTTTTCAATTTCTTCCTCTGGTTTTAAGAGAACTTTTCTCAACATCAGGGATGCTCCATCCTCTGCTCCTTATGCCTCAAAATCTCTTCTTTGTTCTTCTGAAATGTGAGCCTCTCCTCCTTCCTTCTTCTTCTCGGGACATTCCCAAGACATGTTCCCTATATTTCCACAGTTATAGCACCTTACTCCTCCTCTGCCTCTTCCTCTAGAAGAGTTTCTTCCACCACTCTATCTCCCTCGTGAACTTCCTCCTCATTATGAGTGATTGTGTGGTTTCTAAGCCTTGTCCTTAGACTAATGTGCTCTGTCACGGTTAAATCAATTTCTTTTGCTTGGGATCGAGCCTTTACCTCTTACTCGCTGGTTTTGGTTTTTGGCCAGCTTCTCCTCTACCTTCAGTGCAAACTGATAAGAATCTTCCACATTCCTGACTGACATCATGTTGAGCCCATCCTAGAGCTCATATCTCAAGCCATTTATATATCTGGCAAATTTCTCTTCGTCTCTCTCCCGTTGTCCAGTTCATGTGTTCAGTTGGTAGAACTCCTCGGTGTACTCCTTAACTGTCATCCCTTTATGTCTTAGGTTGTGTAGCTTCCTGAATAGATTGATATGGTAGTCTTTGGGTATGAACTTAGCCTTCAGTTTGGATACCATCATGTCCCAACTTTTTATCCTATGTTTTCCTTTACTTCTCCTCTTAGCCTGCAGTTCGTCCCACCATAGTGTTGCATGCCCATTTAGCCTCGTGACTGCCTGCTTCACCTTCTTATCCTCATTGACATATTCATAGTTGAAGTGTTTTTCCATGGACCTTATCCAGTCCAATAGTTCTTTAGAATCTAGATTTCCCTCGTACATGGGGACCTCTATCTTAGCTCTGCCTCCCAATCTGGCAATTGCTCTCAACAAACGTTCTTTTGTAGCATCCTCTCCTGCAGCTTCTTCAACCTCAACCTCTTCACTTTCTGCATCACTGACATCCCCAATGTCAGGTTCTCTTCTATTTGTTGCTTCCACTGTTTCCAATCAGGCGCGAAGCTTACGCATCTTCCTCTCTATAGCACGGTTGGCTAAAGGTGACTCTCGTCTTCTTGGCAGCATTATGTCAACTATCTGTCACACACTGGGTACAACTCTGAGTTCTCTATCTCCCTCTTTTCCTCCTTCGCCTGAAGTCTACAGACGAAAAAGTGATTCTCTGATACCACATGATGTAGACCCCCTATCCCTCTGAAGGGCTGCAGGACCTCTTGGTCAAGATCTTCTGGTTCCAGAGTCAAAATGGCTCTTCTGGTTCCAAACTGGAACTCTTCGAACGAACACACAGGTCCCTCACTAATGCTCAATTGGTCTTTCCAAGCGCCAAGCATGAGCTCCTGCCACACACGACCAAGATCCATGACCTCCGGCTAGGCTCAGGTTTCAATGCCTATTCCTTCGGGTTTTGCGTTTTGTGAAATCAGGGTACAAGGGATATCCCTGCTCCTTGGAATCCTCGGTTTCCAAAATGACAAAATATCGATGACCCAAGATCTACGATCCACGTCCAACCTCGCTATTTCTCTATTTCATGATTCAGGGTTTTGGGAGACAAGGACCTCTACCCCTGCTCCTTGGAATCCCCAATTGTCGAAATGCCGAAATATCTTGGCGTTCAATCAACGGCTCACAATAATCCCTGAGATCTACGGTCCACATCCAACCTTGTTATTTCACTATTTCGCGATTCAGAGTTTTGGGAGATAAGGACCTCTATCCCCGCTCCTTGGAATCCCCGGTTGCTGAAATGCCGAAATATCTTAGCGTTCAATCAATGGCTCACAATAATCCTTGATATCTACGGTCCACGTCCAACCTCACTATTTTTCTATTTCGTGATTCGGGGTTTTGGGAGACAAGGACCTCTGTCCTTCCAACTCATGATACCCGAAATCGCGATGTGGACCAACGATCTGGATCTACCTTTGATCGATGGTTGCTATCCCTCCTGAGCTTTAGACGTCAAGAATCCCTCATCGTTAACCTCCTCACAGCTCCACCTTATCCAATGGCTTGCGGGGTTTTGTCGTTTCTCCTTGAGGAATTTCCACCATTTGTTCAAATCTCTAAGACTCGCCCTCACTGCTAACCTCCTTGCAGTTCCACCTTATCCAACGACTTGCTGGGTTTCAGCGTTTCTCCTCGAGAGCTCTCCACCGTCCATTCATATCTTCAATATCTCCCCTCCTGGATCTACGCGGTGTTAAAGCCTGCACTCCTACCTCAAATCGGATGCCCCGCAGGAGTCTCTACCGTGATCCAATGCTCGATGGCGTTCTTCCTCCTAAGCTTTTACTCGCTTCAAACTTAGAATATTTTATAAGTCTTCAAAGACTCCGTCTTCGCTTCTTCCTAGGAGATGGGTTTTTCTAGGTCTCAATAACGCTTCTCAAAAACATTATTCCTCTTGAGTTTCACCTTGTGTAGGCCTCAAATTCGTGCACACTCCTTGCGTCTAAGGGATTTCAATAACTCGGATCCAAGCGGTTTCTCACAGAGAGATTCCTCCTGATCTCTTGGTTTTCTCTCCTCGCTCAACGCACACCTTACATAACTTCAATGATGAGAAACAATTGAAATTGGAAAAATCACAGTCACCATTTCATTCACTTGTTTATGGGACACAGGAATAACATAAAAGACAGGAAAATGTAAACACAACTGCACAACATGCCTTTGGATCAATTTTCCCTCTTTTTATATTCACAAGTGCCCAATGGCTACAAAATACATTCAAATTATAGTAACTCAAAAACTTAGATATCCTGCTAACTTGCAATTCTCCCTTACAACTAATTTCTCTCTGTGTTGCAGCTAACCCCAACTGGGCATACAAACTTCTACTTAACTCAAAAATATTTCTAGGGTTTCCCCTCGATAATTTCCTACTCTAAAATTCATCCTACGCTATCTTAGTTCATTCGCATTCTAGAGCCATAGTGGAAACTCCTGCTCTGTTTACGATTTTCAAAACGTGACTCGAAGGGTAAAATTCAACATTGGTTCAAGCGTGCCTCCAAAGGTAAATTTCGGCGCTGAATGAAGGCGGATTTCAAAATCGGTTGTAAATGCCCATGTTGAAGTTATGGAAGAACTCTCACGTGTTGAGTGGTACCGCGTCTGCGCGCTTGCTAGCAATGCTCTTGCATCACATAGTTAGCCACTTTGCCAGAATTCTGCAAATATACAAACCGATTGTTGAACTGCCCCATCATGATCTCTTTCATTTTGCACATTTTGCACTAAAAAATTTCGATACATGAAATTTGACTGTGAAACAATCGACTGTTCTTAGTATCCCCGTAACCCTTTTTTGAATCCCGTCCGAAAGCTTTTCAGAGCTTTCCATTCTTTCCTTGCTCTTCACCATCTCCAACACCTTCGCACTTGTCTATAATAAAAGACAAAAAAAAAATTCATATATATATATATATATATATACACATATCTTGTTTCTAAATATGGAATTACTGGCATTTAATTCTAACAGGTCATCATGTAGGAACCATATAAATTTTCATTGATGGGCAAAAGGCTCAAGGAGATTTCGTATTGATGCGCATTAAACCAAAATTTGCGGGGGAATTATATTATCCCTTCCAAGTGTTGATTTCAAAATCATGAACTCTCGTTCGCATGTCACGGCCTTCGCACGTTTAGGAAACCTCCAATCCTTAATTTCTCTTTCTCGTACCTTCCACCTTCGCATTTATAAATATACAATAAATAATCTTTACTGTTAATAGTTCATCATGCACCACCCATACAGATCTTCATTAATCAGTGAAATGCTCGAGGATCTTTCGCATTCATAAGAATTTAACCAATAATTACCAGAGAGTTACATTATCAGATCTAAGTGTTCATTTAAACCATCATCTAGAGAAAACCAACGTTCTCATAAACCTATGGCATCAACTCGACAACACTTCTATGGAGATACAGTCAACATCTTCGGGTGCAAGGACCATAACTTCTAGTGGTCCAGGGCATGTTCTTATTACTCAAGCTCTTCCACAAAGAACCAAGTAATTTGGACCTCCGGGATTTCTCATGCAGGTTATGTCCCTGAGGTTTTTGACTGTAAGGACTTGGTCTCTTAGTGTGTTGATAAATTTATTTCCGAGAAAAGAATTATTCCACTACAGGACCGATCTTTTGTTTCATTGTCACCTCAGTTCTTCCTGCCAGATGCTAAAATTATTGGAGCCAACATTGACATTTAGAGGGGAAGATTGCAAACAGTTCCTAGCACAACATAATAACAGGTTGGACCTCTTGCCCCATTTTATGGAAAGCCCGCTTCTAGTTCTTGAAGATATTACAATTATGCAGGTTAGTTCATTTAGAAATCCATTCTGCAAAATTTCCTAGTTGTTTACAAGAATAACGAGACAAGAGTCCACAACAACTGTTTCCCAGATGGCTCTTTATATTTTGTATTTCACAATCATTGAATAAGCCATTTTTTATTGGGCCAGGTTAATTTCCCATGAAATTTGTTCCCAATTTTCAAGCTACAAAAGGGAAAAGAAATTTTATATGTCGCCCTATTTAGTTTTTGCAATAGCGCATTCATGTCGGTTTCCACAACTGTCTCTATCCAAGAATGTCAACTTCAAATTCCTCCCAGTAATGTTCTAGTACCAGGCCTTATGGAATCACAAGGATTCCCACTGTTTTTATGAGGTTTTTAGTGGCTTCATGTCTGTTTTCAAAGTTTTGTTATTAGGAGAAGATGCTCCCTGCATATTTGAACATGCAACTAGATTTTTGGACAAGAAGGGAACACTCGAACATTTGGATAATTACACTGTCATAAGAATTTTTTGCTCCACGAAATCACCTTCTCTCCTTCCATGTCACATTACGGACATAATGTTTGTTGCAGAAGTAGCATGTCAATGTAGCTACTCGTTCCATCTGTTCCAAAGGAAGGAAAAAAAAAATAGTCCATTCCTCTGCCCTAGAAAGTAGGGGAGTTCGTGTTGAAAAATGTCAACAAAATTGGCGATTTCGCAGCACATTCTACTATTTTCAACCTCAGATATGTTGAAATCATAAGAGGGTTCGACCCCTATAATATTTTTCGACAACATTTACAAACACTTGGCCTCAATGATTCTTTTATAAAAAAAACACATGTCCAAAAACAAAGACAGTGCCGACAACAGTCCTGCCTCTGATGTCGACAACATAGACATAGTGCAAAGATGCACGAAATTGTACATGCAATAGGGGAAAGGCCCCGATGACAAGAGTTCTCAATCCGCAAATACTACTCCAAAAAATACCACATCCTGGAGCATCGCTCCAAAAACCCACCACAACAACAAAGAAACATAGATTTCTTCAAACAAAGGAGGAGATAATAACCCTCCTCACTCTAAAATTGATAGTTCTCACAAGTTTCTAGTAGAGAAGAAGAGAAAAAAAATGTGGGGCAGGCGGAAGAGCCGGAAATTTAGAGTGAGAACATGGAACTTGACACTGATCTAGATATCATGATGCACTTCCTTGATCAGCCCGGAGACGCCATCCACCATAGCCATCCAATGGACATATCCATTACCGAACATTTTGACGAAGATGAATCCTTCATCTTCTAGAGCGATGTTTTTGATAGCCAGTCCAAAAAAATAATAATTGAGAAAACAAATGTTAAAAATAAGAAAGGCAAATCTTGTTCAAAGTTTGACCTTTCCAAGATGCTGTCGTCCCAAATCTGTTAACTTCACACCGCAAGCGGAGAAGTACTTCATGATTCCATTGGATGAATTGAGACCGAGAATGACAGAATGAAGGAACGAGTCAAGGAATTGGAAGATGCTTTCATTCCTATGTTATTGTTTGTTAATCCTTTCGCAATAGCCACACCTGGCACCCCTGCAGCCAACGTAAAAGCATCCTCCACCCTACTCGCATCCTGTAAAGGATATGTGGAGAATAATATCAAAAAAAGAATCGAACTAGTTACCGAGGCATGGAAAAGATCACAAACCATCACTTCCCTTGGAAACAGGGCACATAGTTTTCTCAAGCATTTTCAGGCCGAGTTAAAAGATGAAGAAAATTTCTTTTTAAAAACGACCATTCCTTTTGGCAAGATTGTCAACAATATGACAAAAACAAAAAGAAGAGAAGAAGATCTTCCATCCAAAAACTGGATCGGTCAGTTGAATGCATGTTGGAAAGAAAAAGTGAAGAACCTGCATCCCATTGTTCATTCATGTGAACAAGCCATATCGAACAAAGATAAATTATTCACAAGGCTGTCAAATATAGATTTAGCCAGGAATACCAACGACTTCCAAGACCGTGACTTAATCAAAAAATCCTTTCCCTTAACCAGGCAAGAGTTCGATAAACAAGTTTCTATGTTTAAGGCCTTGTCTCTGGAAATTTTTTACGACATCCTTCAATTTGATCAAGCTCAGGTCGACCACTGGCTAGTCAAATATAGAGTACAAAATGAGGAAATTCACCAGGCTCTCTCTAATCTTTCTATCGACTTCCTAGAATTAGAAAGTGATATTTTCAACATAAAAATATGGAATGATATCAACGTCTCCCCAATGAGAATCTACATTGAAGAATGGCTCGAAAGGCAATTGAAACAGGTCATCGATGAAAGGCAATAGGCAGTTGCCAGCATTCTAGTAGCCATTGAGGACATCCTTGAAACTGCAGTCATCGGAGACATCAATGAAACGACAACCGCAAACAAATAGCCAAAGGGCTCATATGTACCCTCACTATAAAAATATCGATCGCATCCTGCTTTGTTTATCAACCCAGTTATTCCAGTTTCTTAAATAGAGATGTACAGGAAAACACTTATACCTTTCCAGTTTTTTTTTGCCAGCTATTTCACTCTATCTTCTTTCCACAATCTTGTTTCTTGTACATATTTCTCTAATGGTCCACAGGAGCCCCAATCCCAGTCTACATGACAAGCGCAATGAAATTCCGGTTTATATGTAACATACTTTAATTTTTTTGTATATTTCAAAATTTCCAGTAGTTTGTAACAAACTTTTAAATTTTGACATATTTCAAATAAAAATGTTTTCTTATCTCCTTTTAAATTTATGTTTTCATACATTCTTATCTTTCACCAGTCTGTATGACAAATGCTTTAAATTTTTATATGTTACAGACTTTTATTTTTTTATATATTTCAAAATAAATTGTGCTCTACAATGCAAGCGTCATTTACAAATGCATTTAAATTTTTATATTTCTTATCTCCTTTTAATTTTATGTCTTCATATATTTTTATCTTTCACCAATCCATATGGAAAATGCGTTTAAATTTCCAAATTTATTCTTCCACTTTCAACAAATTTGTAGTTTGTTATATACTTTCAAAAAATATATGTTTTCTATATACTTTCAAAAAATAGATGGTGCTCTCCCTGCCATGCGTCATTTTTTTTTGCCCCATGTTCCGTAATATACATACTGCACACAAGATTTCCTTCATATACATTTTTCAGCAAACACTTCGTTTCATTTACAGTTCAACCCCATTTTCCACAATTCTCTTTCTAACCTTGTTGGCAGGGACTGTGCTGCCACACAACATTGTTTATTACTATGCTTATGCCCTCCACAAACAAAGACTGCGTTTAGATGTACACATGGCGGTCTTTCTTATCATCTTCTCTGTACTTTTTTAGATAGTAATGAGTTTGTTATTGACTTCACTTCTTTATTCTGTATATAGTAATGAGTTTGCTCTTATTTTTGATTTTATATTAGTTTACTTTTGATTAAAAAATTATGTGCCAAATTTAATGTTGATGATAAAAATAGAAAAATATATTATTTAATATAATAATATATAATAATATATATAATAATATATATATATATATATATATTAATTTGCTAAATTTAATGTTGAAGGTAAGGAGTAGATAAATATAATTTTTAATATAATAAAAAACTCATTTTTAAAAACTTGATTGGCTAAAATCATTAAAATATTATTGTCTTATAGCAACTTTCACATAGTTAGAAGTTTAAAATTAACTACACCCATCCTCTTAATATGTACTCCTCTTAATATATCCTACGCCCATAGTATCCATCCACTAAAATCTAGTCTAAATCCTCATATTTAATAGTATCTCCAATTGTGGATTATCTTACCTCTCGCAAACAAAAATATTTTCTTAAGATTAAACTAGCACAACCACATTATAAAAGTGGTTGATATACGACCATATCAATTACTTTTATAATAAATAGGAAAAATTAAGATTAGGGTTCCATATTAGGGTTAATCTCATTAGGGTTTCATATTAGAATTTTATATATGCCTCATTGTCTACTTTTTTTTATATTTTCATAAAGATGGTTTACATACATAGAGAATGTGTATAGATCATAAGTTGGAATCTAAATGAACCAGACATTCAATAATAAAATGAAAGGAATCCAAATGTATCTATAAGAGTCACTCCATTCTCATATTAGGTGGAATATATAAATCATTTCCCATTGTCACAAATCACTCGAAACATTCTGCAGTTTGTTTAGGATGAGTTCACAAATGCAAGTACTCTAGCATTGCTAGAGGACCATCCTCCAATTCGATGCAAAGTATTCTCTTCCTTAGCAGCTTATTCCTGAAGAATCATAGACTATCTCATGCATTACCAAGTCCGTCTCACGAGAGGGATTTTCGACCAAGAGATCGGTGAAATGGAGGCCTCATTTTCCTTCGTTTTCCCACTATCGATGTACCACTCATAGAGAAATGAAAAAATTCACTTAAAAAACCACAGAACATCAAAGTAAAGTGCAATAGATCCATTTAAAAATATTTGACCTTGTAAATGTAATAAAAAAAATTGAGACAAACCTTGTTTACCATTAATATTGGGGATTTCTAAGGACATTGTCCCATATATGGGCTTTGTACCTGCATATGGGATTCATACCTTCCTGTCCACCTAGATATGTACCACTAATAGATCACAAACAAACTTCACTTAAAAATCTACATCAATTATTTCTTCTTCATGCATGCACCATCTCATCTAGTGTAATGATATCCAAGGTAGACTTCAATCATTGAAACATGGGCTTAAATATTTTCTTCAGATGAAATCGATTGAAGAAATAAAAAGATTAAAAATTCCTTATTATATAGTGCATGGATGCTTAAATCTTTAAACTTCACTATAGAAATTAAGATCCTATAGAGAGATTTGTAATTTCTCACTCATAACTTAAGATCTTTAAACTTCACTATAAATATACCACTCATAGATCACATAAACAAATTACTTAAAAAACATAGACCATCAAATTAAATCACCATATATCTAAAATAAAACCCTAAAAGAGTCAAAAATATCCATTTAAAAAGATTCCACGAGATAAATTTAGTTAAAAAGATTAAAAAAAATAAAATTGAAAGGAGCCTTATTTATTATTGAGCTTGGCAGCCAACTTTCTAAAGGTGTCATCCCACATATGGGATTCATACCTACGTGTCCATATATGTCTGCAACCAAAAACCATTAGAAAAACATAAAACATCAACATTACTTAGGTAGAAAGTAAATAAACAAAACATAAACAAAATGGTTTGAAATAAATTACTTTGTTACCCCCACTTTTTTTAAAGTGGTATCCCCCTCCATTCTCCAATAAGAAGTAGTAATGAGTATTTCCCTCCATTCTCCAATAAGAAGTATGCTTTCCATATATAGTAATGAAATAAGAAGTAGTAATGAGTATTTCTCTCCATTCTCCAATACGAAGTATGCTTTCTATAGTAAGTTTGTTCTTGATTTTTGAATTTATATTAGTTTATTTTTTATTTAAAATTTATGTGCCAAATTTAATGTTGAAAATAAAAATAGAAAAATATATTTTTTAATATAATAAAAATTATTTTTTTAATTTTCTAAATTTAATGTTGAAGATAAAAAAATAGATAAATATAATTTTTAATATAATAAAAAACTTATTTTAAAAAATTTAATTGAATAAAATCATTGAAATATTATTGTCTTATGGTAACTTTCACATAGTTAGAAGTTTAAAATTAACTACACTTGTCCTCTTAATATATACTACCTCCATAGTAGCCACCCACTAGACTCTACTATAAATCCACATAATTAATAGTATCTTCAATTGCGGAGTATCTTACTAGGGTTGTTTGCAAAACAAAAATATTTGCTTAAGAGTAAATTAGCACAACCACATTATAAAAGTGGTTGATATACTCTGATCGATCAAATCAATTAATTTTATAATAAATAGGCAAGATTAAGGTTAGGGTTTCATATTAGGGTTAAGGTCATTAATTAGGGTTTGAGATTAGAATTTATATATGCCTCATTTTCCACATTTTTTTATATTTTCATAAATATGGTTTACATACATAGAGAATATGTATATATCATAAGTTGGAATCTAAATGTCAATAATCAAGTGAAATCCATCCAAATGTATCTATAAGAGCCACTCCATTCTAATATTATGTGGAATATAGAAACAATTTCCCATTGTCACAAATCACTCGAAACATTTTGGAGTTTGTTCAGGATGAGTTCACAAATGCAAGTACTCTAGCATTGCTACTAGATCATCTGCCAACCCTAGGAAAAGTATGTTCTTCCTTAGCAGCCTCTGCCCGAAGCATCATAGACTATCTCATGCATTGCCAAGTCCCTATCACGAGAGGGATTTTCGACAAAGAGCTCGGTGCAATGGAGGCCTCGTTTTCCTTCATTTTCCCACTATCGATGTACCACTAATAGAGAAATGAAAAAATTCACTTAAAAACCATAGAACATCAAAGTAAAGCACAATAGATCCATTTAAAAATATTTGACCCCGTAAATGTAGTAAAACAAATTGAGACAAACCTTGTTTACCATTGCGCTTGGTGAGTTCTAAATATATTGTCCCATATATGGGCTTCGTACCTACATGTGGGATCCATACCTTCCTGTCCATATATATATGTACCACTAATAGATCACATACAAACTTCTCTCAAAGATCTACATCAATCATTGTTTCTTCATCCACGTACCATCATGTCCATTGTAACGATATCCAAGGTATAATTCAATCATGGAAACCTGCGCTTAAATCTTTTTCTCACATGAAATCGATTTAAAAAACAAAAATATTAGAAATGCCTTATTATACAGTGCATGGATGCTTAGATATTCAAAATTCACTACAGAAATTAAGATCCTACGGCAAGACCTTTAATTTCTCAATGATAGTTTAAGGTCTTTAAACTTCCCTATAAATGTACCACTAATAGATCATAGACAAAGTTCACTTAAAAAAACGTAGACCATCAAATTAAATCACGATATATCTAAAACAAAACCATAAAAGGATTCAAAATATCCTTTTAAAAAATTTCCACTATGTAAATTTAATAAAAAAATATTGAGATGAACTTTGTTTATTATTGCGCTTGGCACCCAACTTTATAAAGGTATCGCCCCACATATGTGATTCATACCTACATGTCCATCTATGTCTTCAACACAAAACCATTAGAAAAAAATAAAACATGAACATCACTAAGGTAGAAAGTAAATAAACAAAACAAAAACAAAATGCTTCGAAATAAATATCTTTGTTACCCCACGAAAAACAAAATGGTACTACCCTCCATTCTCCAATAAGGTCTGCCCATCTGAGTTGGCTTCCTCAATTGGAGATCGGGCGTGGTTGTTTGTAGTAGCTACAGAAGACAGTGGATTTTCCCATGGTGGGGATTGCCTACGACATCCGAAGGTATGATTGTGGTGGAAGGATTGGGGTTCCCATCCATCAACGAGTCGATGAGGCTCTCCACATTGCCTGGAAAGAGCCGAGCATCGCTCCCACTCTCATTCCCATTTACACACATTGCTACATCCCCTCTCATTCCCATCTACACCAATTATTACACCCATTCCCATTGAAATCTAAAATACCTCCCAATGTAGCGTCGCCTTACATAATGAATTGAAATACGTGGCATGCTTCACAATCTTAAAAGCCAAAATGAAATGCTTCACACTATACATATTCCATAACTAAGTTAATTACAATAAAATGTAATCTTTATTAATCATATAAGTGTGGAAATCATCTAGTGACAACAATAATTTTTTAATATGATTAAGTAAATGGGAAAAAGTAAACACATAAATTTAAGCCTTTATAAAAGCAAGGAAATGTCCGTTATTTATTGTGACGATGAAGAATATTCCATCCACATTTATTCTTATCCATAGAAAATAAATTAAGTAATAAAACATTATTAAATGTGCCCATTTCCAATAGATATATGCCTCTCGGCGTAATTAAAAATAGATTGTGCCATGAATCTTGCTCATGGTATTTCCTCTCAGTATATTTGGAGGTGTTTCCTACATGTGTGAGGCCTTGTTAAGGAGGATTGTGTGAGAAGAATGATTATATGAGTAGTAAATAATCCAATCATCCCCATCGTACATATTGAACTCTCAGCCTTACATTGACAAAGAGGAAGGGGAGGAGGAAATGAGGTGTTTTTAAATAACAATTCTTTTTGTTGTAAGTTACTTTTTATTTTCCGAATTATGTCAGAAGATAGGGTTTCTTTTAGGCTTATAATTTCAAATAATTTATGCATGTCAAAATATTTTTTTATAAAGGTTATAATTTTTTAGTAACTTTGCTTTTACGTTTTATGTAAATTCATAAACTGTTATTTACTATTTTCTTTCTTTCATGTGTGACAATGTTTTCTTCCCTATGTGATAGTGTACATCCATTAGGTATATTGAATCGACCACATCCACAGAATAATAAAGATGAATAAAGAATAACAAATTTTACTTTAAAACATAGTATGTGGTGATAATCATTTACCAATTTTATCTCCAATTTCTCATGGTTACCATTCAAGTAGTTCTTCTTGGATCCCTTTCTTGACCTTTGGGATTTGAAATATTCAAGTTGTTTAACCTTCTTTTCCATTTCTCTAACACAATTTATTGAGTTTTTCCATTGAGACTATTTTTTCGATAATTCAGAACAACAGACTCTTCTACAATAACATAATAGAATAAATATATAAGACAATATAAGAAATGTACTTAAAATAACTTTATCATACCTTTGATATTTTTGGAATGATATTTCTGAGAATTAGAAAATTTTCATTCATGTCCTGCCTCCAGTGCCTTTCTACAACAGACTCTTCTAGAATCAAAGAATAGAGATAGAAGAAAATATAACCAATGTACTTTTGGAATTATGAAAACAATTAGTTATGGTAATAACACAAATTTACTTGTGGTAAATATTTGGGAGTTCTTATAACAAAGACAGTTCATGAAGTGGTGTAACCAAAACAAGCTCTCGAACTGATGTAAATGATCTAACCTATGTTGTGTATATCCATGAAGCCTCGAGAGGCATTGTAATGTTGTAAGCCTCATTATAATCTCATAGTAAGATGTATCGGTACCTTGCCCCATGGATGATTTCTTGACACACACTCAAAGTTTTACCACATAAATCTCTTGTGTTAATCGTTGTGATGCTTTTGTCCATATTGTCATATCTATTGCATTTGATTAGTGTTTGGGGCTCTAAATACCAACATGTACTTAAAATAACTTAATCATACCTTTGTTATTTTTGACAGAATGGTTCTCAAAGTTGAAAATTTTTCATTCATATCCTCTCGTCTCTACCTTTTTGCAATTATGTGATTATTTCTTTGAGTATGTGTTCAATGGAATGATCTATTTATGACATTGCAATTCCTGGTATGTGTTTTATTTTGGACAAAATTACATTTGTGGCTACAAATATTAAAGAACTTATGCTTGCCTGCATAAATCCTAATGATGTGCTAAATACGATCCACTAATGTTGACCTCTAGAAACTCATTATAAATATGAATCTCATTGAAATTCAAACAAGTTGCATTGGGTTATCTATGTAAGTTTTAAACATGTGAAGTAAAGCAATGCATATAGATTGTTAAGAAAAACATAAATTAATCAAATGGCTCATACACATAGTACACAGAGATTTATACTCGAAACCCTCAACCGGGGAAAACCTTTCTTATTTTCATTATATCGAATTTCACCGTTCATGATACAATATATACAATGTTCTTAGGTATTCCGTAGATACCAAAACCCTAATCCCTTAATCCGGGATTAATTTAGAAAACCGCTAAAAATAGTAAAATCCACTAAAAATAGCAAAAACTGCACAAAACAAAAATTTCAGGGCGCTGCCCCGAATGCTACATGTAACCAAGGGGGGCCATAACTGGCCCCCCCGGGACCCCACTAGGAAGCACCCAACGCACACGACATAAAGAGCACTACTGGAGGGATCATTAGACGCAGTTGTCGAACTTGACGCGCCCACACACACACACACACATGCAAAGAATATAACATATACCCAACATTCTCCCAATTGTTATTTTCTTTGCAGCCAGGGGTCCACAGGGTTATATAGTCAACAAACTAAGGAAGAAATGCCCATTGTTACTCTACACCAGGAGAAATTTTCTGTGCTCACAGACTTTGTCAATAAATCTGCACCATTCTTCAAAGTGTCAACCTTTTCTAGCAACAACTTCTTTTCCTCAACCATGTCTCTCAAAAATAGATACTAAACATCAATTGGGGTGAAATCATGAAGGTGGGTTACACTTTTGCTTGTTTTATGACAAAAAAAACTGTATTTTCACAAGTTATTCAACTTCCGACATATAAAAGTATTTTTTTTATTTAGA
>JZKD02S0189833.1:0-32535 GCA_000966675.3 Picea glauca | reverse complement strand
CACCAACTTCCAATCATACAGGCACCAACCTGTATAACAGAGAACATGAGTTCTCCCTTGCACCACCCTGCCACCCTGGTTTCTCTGGCTGCAACCAGATGGAAGCTACAACTCCTGTGTTCAAGCACCCACTTGAACCTCTAAGGACAACAGTCCTCCCGAGCACCTCCCAACCTCCCTCAAATATAAATCTTTGATACTAAACCTCATTACAACGAAATAAAGTTATTCAATGGCTTACCAATCTTGTCGTTGTTCTGTTACACTGTTCTGCCCTGTCTGCATCGGTGTCTTCTACACACCCCTTTCACTTTATGTTCTTCTCCATTTTATGCTCTCTGCGCCATATCCTTTCAATGCAACATTCGTCTACTGTCCATTTTCTGATCCTGCGCTCTGTATCAATGTATACCCCTGAAATTCTCCTCCACAGGGGCAACGACAACTCCCTTAGCAACAACAACCCTTCTCTTCTCTGTACTGTGTATATATATCTTTTGTGCCCATTGTGCATGCAATGTGCTCCATTCCTCTGCTTGCTCACACCATGCCGATATCCTCCACCTCTCGAGTGCTCTGCTTGATCATCATGGTAACTCTTCAGCTTCTCTGGCCGTTTTCCCACACGTTCAACATTACTGGGTATTATGCTGAGATTCCTCAACCTCTCTGTCAGTTGAGACTCTTCGTCTTCTCTGTAACAGTCGAGCTCATGCTTCTCTATTTCAGTTATAGGCTCCAACCCTCATCCAGCTGTCAATTTTCTCCACGAATCGTCTTCATTCCACTCGCAGATTCCTTGTAATTCTTCATCTCTTCTGGAAATCACACAGAAGTCTCTTTGCATCCTCTGGTAGAATCCATCAATGGTTTCTAACAGTTACACTGTGTCGTGCAACAGTAGCCCTTCGATCAACACTTGATCTGACGGTTCAGATTACATCGCAATTTCCCTTATCGCGATATCGACATTCTTGTTGCATTGTGTTCGTTGCCTTTTGAATTCGCGATCCCTGAAACTCCAACATGGAGGTTATCTGGACTGACTCCTTCTCTTCCCGTGACCAAGGGTTGTGACCACAACTTTATGCGAAAGGCGCTTTCGCAATTTCGCATATCGCGAAATCGTAATTCCTGATGTTCAAAGTACTTGTCAATACCAAAACCCGATCTCCGAAATTTCGTAATGAAACCAGATCAACGATCCAGCATATATCTAGATCTAACGGTTCATATTAAGTCGAGAATTCACTCATCGCGAAATCTGAATTCCCGTTGCATTGTGTTATTTTCCTTTTGAATTCGCGATCCGCGAAACTCCGATGTGGAGTTTGATCAACGATCCAGATCTAATATTGACTTGACGACTGCAATTGAATCGCGATATTGCATATCGCGAAATCATCATTCCTGTTGCATTTGTTTCTTTGTCTCTCCAAGTCGCGATCCCCGAACTCCGATACGAGCCATATTCAATGGTCTAGATTCATTATCGATTCAATGGCTGTGATTGCATTACGATATCGCATATCGTGAAATCGGGGTTCTTGATGTCAAGTGTTTTTGTCACTTCAAATTCCCGATTCACGAAACTCCGACAAGGAGTTCAACGGTCCATATCTGATCTCTATTCAGCGGCTGTGATTAAATCGCAATTTCGCATATCACGAAATCGGGATTCTTGATGTCAATGTTCTTTGACAACTTCAACTCTCAATCCCATATGCCTCTCCATTGACTGGAATCAACAGTCCATATCAGAGCTTGATCTGACGGCTGCAAATAGGTCGCGATATTGCATATCGCAATTTCAGCATTTTTGTTGCACTGTTTACTTGCCTCTCCATATTGCGATCCCCAGAACTCTGTTGACGTCACACGTGGATTCACACGTGTTGAATACTGCCACGTGTCACTCTGATTCGTGACTTATAAGTGCCTTAAGTGTTGAATCAGCCTGACACCTATCATTACCTGGTTCTGCCACGTGTCCCTATCTGATGTGGTCTGTTGACGTGAGTTGGGTCGACGGTCTAGATCACATCTAACTTTAACGGCTGCGATTGAATCGCGATATCGCATATCGCGATTTCGGAGTTCTTGATGTCAAGTGATTTTGGCATTTCAAAGTCGCGATTTGCGAAACTCCCATGTGGAGTTTGATCAACGGTTCAGATCAACCTAGATCTCGACGGCTCAGATTAGATCGCGACTTTGCACATCGCGATTACTCCCACTTCTCCTTGTACTTTAAAAAGCGTGCAGGTTATCCTTGATCTGACGATGGTCGGGTCTTGAGCTTCGATCTAATGACTGAGCTCTTTCCTCCTCTTCAGTGCGCTCGTCTTGTCTTCATTCAGATCTAACGGCCCTCGTTCTTTCGGGAAACTTGAATGGGATCCAACGGTCACTGAGTCTTCTCCTCCCGATTATTGTTGCGCTGCTACTCATTGTTGTTGTACTCAAGCCATCACCACAACCACAACTGTACTTCGCCATCAATAACAAGTATACACTGCCTGTAAATATGCTGACAACCCTTTGTACATTCTTCCTATACCCATGCCATCTTCATTGCTGTACTTGCCATCAATGACAAGCATATGCTACCTGTTAAACATTTCCAACACATACCACATGTAAGTTTTAAACCTGCGAAGTAAAGAAATGCATATAGATTCTTAAGAAAAACTGAAATTAATCAATGGCTCATTCACATAGTACAGAGAGATTTATACCGGAAACCCTTAACCGGGAAAACCTTTCTTATATTCATTATATCGAATTTCACCATTCACAATACAATATATACAATGTTTTTAGGTATTCCATAGATACCAAAACCCTAATCATGTATTCCACGATTAATTTAGAAAACCACTAAAAATAACAAAATCCACTAAAAGTAGCAAAAACTGCCCAAAAAACAATTTTGGGGCACTGCCCCGGGTTACTGGTTGTTGTCGAACACTGCACATAACTAGGGAGGCAATACCTAACCCCCCCTGGGACCCCCCTAGGCAGCGCCCGATGCACACGACACAAAAAGCACTACTAGACGGATCGTCAGACGCACTTGTCAAACCTAACGGGCCCACACACACACATGCAACGAATATAACATATACCCAACAATATCCTCTCCTATGATATTAAACAGAACATCATCCACTAGACATAAACGAATGGTACTAAAACCTTTTGTATCTAGATATTTCCATTCTTCATTTGTCATGGTTGTTGGTTTCTTTGGCTTGGCTCCCGATGCTTTTTGCAACCCTCGTTGCACCAGTAAATCCTGCATCTTGAGCTTCCAAAGTTCAAAGTTGTTTTTATCACTAAACTTTTCAACTTCAAACATCAAACTCTGCATCTTAACCATTAACACAAAAAATCTTCTAATATCCACTACTTATAAAAAAATCCCAAAACCCTTTAAAAAAAAAATAATAATGTGGAGAAATGATTGATAAAAAAATTTAATTAAAAAACGTTTTAATAATATATAAAAAAGACCACCTCAAATATATTATACAAAGCATCCACCCACTTGAATTTATGCTTTTAATATAATATCATATAATATAAATTCACCTTTCCATAAATCCTCCACCCGTACAAATTTAATACCTTAACCTTTTCAAAAAAGAGACCATACCATAAATTCGTTTCACTCCATAAAAAACATACCAGTTAAATTAAAGAGATTGTGGCTTTTGATTTTAAGAGGAGTCGCCGCACCTCATGCTACCACTAGAGTGCATACCGCCTGATACACTTGGAGTGCGGTGATCTTGAAAGATCTACGCATTGTTCCTCAACCCTAAATCACGACGATATCAATATTTTGCACCAACGTAAGTTCGAGTAGTAAGACGTCGCACCCTTCGAGAGGAGGGGGACCTGCAGCGATGTGGAGAATGAGACAACTCACACAGAAGTTGTTTCTCCTCTAAAATTTGACGTCTTCGACACCTCTCTCCTCTAACCAGCTCTGATACCACTTGTTGGAATTGAAAATGCGGAAAACACAATTCACATATGATAATTAACAATCACACACATATTATAAATACAAGGATTTTACGTGGCTCACCCGACCGAACATTGGGCTACGTCCACCAAGCACAGGTATTGGTTGTCTTATTATTCAGATCATGGAGATTACAACAGACTAGGAAGTTCTTACTCTGTTTCTCTCTCTGCCTCTACGAGCTTAGATATATTTACATACATTTACAAGACACTGATTATTAAAATCAATACAGAATAATAAGATCCAAATCCATCTTTTGAAGAAATTCATTGTCACCAAATCCCAACAATATCATACCAATCATATAAAAATGAAATATGTCTACCTTTAAATAAAACATTTCTAATATTTTTGTTTCTTGAATCGATTTCATATGAGAAAAAAATTTAAGCGCACACTTCCATGATGAATTATACCTTGGATATCATTACACTAGATAAGATGGTACGTGGATGAAGAAACAATGATTGATGTAAATCTTTGAGCGATATTTGTATGTGATCTATTAGTGGTACATCTATATATGGACATGAAGGTATGAATCCCACAGGGACGTACAAGCCCATATATGAGACAATACCTTTAGAAAGCCCCAATCACAAGGAAGGTATGAATCCCACAGGCACGTACAAGCCCATATATGAGACAATACCTTTAGAAAGCCCCCATCACAATGGTAAACAAGTTTCTTCTCAAATTTTTTTATTAAGTTTATCACGTAAAATCTTTTTAAATAGATATTTTCAAATTTTTTTATTAAGTTTATCAAGTCAAATCTTTTTAAATAGATATTTTCAGTCCCTTTAGGGTTTCATTTTAGATATATTGCACTTTACTTTGATGGCCTATGTTATTTTAAGGTAATTTTTGGACTTGGAAACGTCTGATATTTTCTACTTCTTATCTTCATCATTAAATTTATTAAATTAATAAAAAAAAAATGTTTTTTATTATATTAATATATATATATATATATATATATATATTTATATTTCAACATTAAATTTGATACATAAATTTTAAATCAAAAATAAATTAATATAAAATAAAAAACAAACTCATTGTTATATAAAAAATAAAGAAGTGAAGTTAATAACAAACCCATTATTATATAAAAAATAAAGAATTAAAATCAATAACAAACTCATTACTATAATAAAAAATAAGAAATAAACTCATTACTATACTAAAAAAAATAAAAAGTAAAGAGAAGATGACAAGAAATACCGCTTAGTTTTCATCATAGATAAAGTCCAAATAATTATGTATCAAATACAGTCGAAAACGCGTGGACACACCCAATAATCAGTATCTCTACTCTATGGACTGTAGTATTCCAATATAATTTCAGCATTAAACTAATGAGAATGGTAGGACTGACTATGGTCAATGAGAATGGTAGGTCTCACTGTGCTGAGTCCGCGAACAGTAAGTCGGACTGTGATCATTGACTCAGACTTCTGTATTTCGAGATCAATAGTATCCTATATATACCAAGTAACGATTAGTAAATATTTGTCTCTCAATTCTATCTCCACGGTCTTTCAGGAAGAAAACAACAGCCTCCTATACAATTTGTTTCCAGAAACTGCGAGCATCATCTGAATTCCAATTATAAACTCCGACATAGGATGGTCCAATTTGCATTTCCGCTTTATACAAAGGATTTGTGGGCTTCACACCTAAAGTATCCATTGAGTTCCACTTCCCCAAGAATAAATAACGGGGATGGTGATCAGCCCGCACAAATAGGGCGACCGCAAGTTGCTTATCTGTGGCAAGATATCCAGGGTGTCGTCAATGTTCGCCCAACGTATGGAGGAGATTGGCGTCAATATTCCAAGGATTGTTAACAAGCACGATGTTGTTCCAAATGTCCCTGGGCTTTTTCCTCACTTGGGAAAAAGCCCTACGCACTTGGTTTCCCTAGACATATTTTCATGTGGGCATCCAGCTTTCTCTGCACAACGATATCTCTCCCTTCTTGAAGCCCACTCATAATCTGTCCGACTTCCATAATTTAGAGGTTTATCTCTATTTACTCGATGGCTTTGTTGGGGAGAACAAATCCTTCAAATCTTCAGGTAGAGATCCAACTCTTGTCAATAAGAGCCGTGACTTATTGATTGATAGACTTCATATCCCGTCCCAGTCCCACTGGTGGCTTGAAGAAAATAATGGTCTAGTCAAAAATGTGAATGGCAAATGGTGAAAGACCTGAGCTTAAAAGGAGTTGTATGATTATATAATCAAACCCAAACAGACTCAAATCCGGTTTAGAAGAAATTTTGTCCAAAGAAACGTTACTCCAAAAAAAAAAAAAAAAAACTTTGTTTTAAATGCTCTGTTTTCAAATAAAATGCTACAGTAAGTTACAAAGACAGTCCAAAATGCTACAACAAGTTACAAATCACAACAAAGTGCATCTATTACATGAAAGCTACAACAAAACAAATGAGCAACTATTTGTCACATGAAAAACTACATAAAATAAAAGAGCACCTATGTCTTTACAAAAGGCTACACCAAAACGATCAAAGCATTTTTTTTTACAAAAGCTAAGTCTTTAAATAATTCCCAGCAGCTCTCTTGAGGAGTTACGCGGGAAAAAAAAAAACGTGGTAGAGGTTGATCAACAAGTGGCAGCTACAGTTACACAACTAGAACAAGTGAGATAATTGAATGTCGAAAACTCAAGCATCAGTTTTTCAATCTCCCCCTTGATGAGGATTCCCAATTGTGATCCGAGTTTCTCTAATCTATCTTTTGGAAGAGCCTTCGTAAAAATGTCTGCAAACTGATCTTCAGATTTACAAAATTCAAAAAAAAGAAACTCTTGTTGGACAAGCTCTCGAATGAAGTGATGGAGAATGTCAATGTGTTTACTCCCGCTATGGAAAACTTGATTCTTTGTCATAGAGATTGTGTTTTGATTGTCACAATAAACTTTAATAGGTTTATGAATTTCCATGCCCAATTCTTCTAACAATCTTTCCATCCAAATGACTTGAGTGCTTGTAAATGATTCTGCAATGTACTCTGCTTCGGTTGTAGAAAGAGAAACTGTGGGTTGTTTTTTGCTACTCCAGGAAACAAAATTTCCTCCAAAAACAAAAGCATATCATGAAGTACTTTTTTGATCATCCAAGCTATCTATGCTACAACGTTGAAATTATTAGTAGCATTATAAAAAAATCCAAAAAATCTGGTACCACTTACATAGTTGAGTATTATTTTAGCTGCTTGCCAATGAGACTCATGAGGTTGGTTCATGAACCTAGCAACCAGACTTACAAAAATCATAATGTCTGGTCTAGTAGTGGTCAGATACATTAAGCTATAAACCATGGATCTATAGAGAGTGGCATCACAGAGAGAAGATTCATCTTCTTTCATCAATTTTCTCCTAACAGCAAGAGGAGTACTCACAGCTTTACAATTCTGCATGTTAAACCTCCTCACCATGTATTCACCATATTTGGTTTGACAAATAGATATACCTTCAGTTGTTTGTCTCATTTGCATGCCCAAAAAATATTGCATTTCTCCCAAATCCGACGTCTCAAATTCTAATTTCATTTCTTCTTTAAACTCATTCACAAGTGATATTGAGATGCCCATAAATATTAAGTCATCTACATACAAGCAGAGAATAATAAAATTTGATCCAATGACCTTTTTCCAGACTGCACTTTCCGAGGAACACTTAACAAAACCATGATCATGAAGGTATTTATAAATTCTAGAGTACCAAGCTCTAGGAGCTTGTTTAAGAGCATAAAGTTCCTTCTTAAGCCTATACACCTCATCTTCTTTACCTTTAACAATTAAACCTTGAGGTTTTTCAACATAAATTTATTCCTTCAAATATCCACTTAATAAAGCATATTTGACATCCATCTCATAAACTTTCAACTTTAACTGAGATGCAATGGAAAGAAAAATTATTGTTGTTTCAAGTCTTGCTACAAGGGAAAATGTTTCCTCATAGTCAATGCCTTCTTGTTGCACATACCCCTTTGCAACTAAATGTGCCTTGTGTTTTGAAATGCTTCCATCCATATGATATTTCATCTTGTAAATCCACTTTACTCCAATGGAATATTTTCCATGAGGGAGTTCCATTATTCTAAGGTCTCCCTATTGCCTTCTCATTTGCGATCCATGGTGTGCATGATTGATGCATAGTGATACCATACTTGCATACTATAGGAGCAGAGATTGAGCAGGTGGTTTTGAGATTATGAATCTTTCCAAAAAACAGGGAAAATGGACGACTAGACAAAAAATCTTTTGGTGATATTTTCCCAAGTAAGGATACCCTTGTGTGAGGCGAGCCAGAGGAAAGTGTCTATTTTTGGTCAGTGCTTGATTGACCATATTTTTTCGCAAATCGGTTACTAGGGGAGAAAGTTTGAGGCTATATTTATGTTGTAGGCTTCTTTGATGGTGAAGGTGCCTCGCGAGGAGTGCTTCCGTCTTAGGATGTCTTCTCCTTGAAAAATTTGAATTTTCCTGGAAGAAGTGAGCTCGTTCCAAGGTCAAAAATCCACGTGTAATAGAGTGTGAAGTTCTATGCGAGTGGACTTCTAATGATTGCAAGTTGTGTCACGGGGGTCCTCTTGCCAATAGTCCACGATTGTGATTAGACCATCCTGAGTGGTGGGGAAAGAAGATTCCCTGCCATGGATTTCTTTCTTAAGGAGGGTCATTGTTTCCACGAATCATGAGAAAATGAATTTTTCCTTCCATTCCATATTTCCTAGAAATCATGATCAACGATCAGAGAGTAGCCTTGTCTTGTAGCATTCCAGATCAAGAATCCCTGGGTTTTTTCATTCCATCTGATAAGTTGGTTTTGGAAATATGTGGAACATATTTATTCCTCCAGAGTCTGGCCCAGAGTTCATTATGTCACTTGAACCATATCCACCAAATATTCTCACTGAGAACTTTGTTGAGAGTGGCGGGGTCCCTTAAGCCAAGACCACCTTTTAATTTTGATTTGCATATATTTTCCCAGTTGATCAGAGATGTTTTTCGTTCCATATTTTCTCCCTTCCAAAGAAATTTTATTTGAAGGGTCTTGATGGTTGTAAGAATACAACTAGGGGCAGCCAGAGCAGAGAAGGAATAAATAAGCAAAGTATTGAAGGACTGATTTGAGGAGGATGAGGTGACTCAGAAGGTTGAGCATTCGAAAGGTCTAGGAGGAGAGTATTTTTCCCATGGAGGAAAGGAGCCCCTCCTAGGGGTTGTTCTGAAGAGATTTATTAATGAGTGAAATTCCAAGGTATTTGGATAGAAGGGAAATACGCATCAACCCCAATATGTTGGTGATATGAAGATGAATAGGTAAATGGGTGTTAAAAAAGAAGAGCTAGGATTTTTCTTCATTAATGTCCATTTCTAAGGCTGCGCATAATGTTTACATGATACAAAGAATATGTAGGTATTCATGGATGGTGGGGGTGCTCTACATTAGGTTTTCATAAACAAACTGGCTATGGGGGATTGGGGGATTCATGCCATGAAGGGGGAGCATAGCTAGAGACTTATCTACTAGGGAATCCTTGATGAAGCGATTGAGCCCTTCTGCCATGATGATGAAAAGTAAGGGGGACAAGGGGTCCCCTTGTCGTATTCCATGAGAGGGAGAGAAGGGGAGGGAAGGAACATACTTGATCAAAATGGAGAAGAAAACATAAGAAGTGAGATTCAGAATCCAATCCACTCAATCCATAGTGAAGCCAAAATCAAGAAGAACTGATTTCATATAAGCCCAACTGAGTTTATCAAAATCTTTGGAAAGATATAACTTTAATAAAATACCTGGAGTACCCATGCTCTAAAGAGAGTGTATGACTTCATGGGGAAGGATGATGTTGTTGATAACTTTCTTGCCTTCAACATACCTTGACTGCTCGGGGGAAATGATGAGGGGCAGGAGCGGTTTGAGGCATCAAACAATTACTTTTGTTAACAACTTATAGATTACATTGCAAAGAGAAATTGGTATGAATTGTTAAAGATAAATTGGTATGAATTGTTTAGGATGAGTGACTTGTTATTCTTTGGGGATGAGGGTTAGGAAAGTGGCATTAAGAGCAGGGAGAACCTAACCAGAGATGCGAGAATCCTCGATCATGTCTCAAACTTCCTCTTGAATCATGGGCCAACAAAAGTGAAAAAAGTGCATCGTGAAGCCATCCAGACCTGGAGCTTTGCCTTCGGGGGTGTGTTGTAGGGCTAGGTATACTTATTCAATCATCATTGGTCTGGATAGAGCTTAATTATGCTCTCAATTTATGAGACTGGGGATGTTCTGGGTGATATTTTCTAGGTCAGGGGATTTGTCAATAGGGGGTTCAGATAGGAAATCTTGGTAATAAGAGACTAGTTACTACTCGAGATATTAATGTTTTTTTAGATTTTTTCCTTACTTTGTGATGAGTCGCATAATGTGATTACTGTGTCTGTGTTGGATCATCACTCGGTAGAAGAAATTGGTGTTTCGTTCCCCTTATTGAATCCATTGTATTCGAGATTTTTCCCTCCACAATACTTCCTCTTGAGACCACCTTTCCTCCAACTATTGTTTGTGTAGAGTTTCCTGGACTTTGAGATCCTTTGTGAGGCCATGATTCATGATCTGGATCTGGATGACTTTCATTCGGTCATGAAGGTTTCTCTGGGCTTCAAAAATATTCACGAAGTTATGCTTGTTCCAAAGCTTAAGGCTTTTATTAAAAAAATTTAGTCGTTGCTGAAAACATAACATTTTGGAACCAACTGAGATGGCCTCTTCCCTCCACTGTTTCAGAGCTAGAGCTTGGAATTCTGGGTGGTCAAGCAAGAAACGTTCAAATCTAAAGTGATTTCGTCTAGGAGAGCCATAGATATCCAGTGAGAGATGTATAGGCCAGTGGTTAGAGACCGAGATGTCCAAGATGCTAGCATGCATTGCTAGGCCATCCATTAAGAGGGTTTCTGAAATGAGGAATCGATCTAGAGGGCATGCAAGATTTTGGTAGCATGAATGTCGGTTTGACCAGGTGAAAAGGCCATTTTGGGTTTCGAGATCTATGAGACCGACCTTGTCGATCAGAGCTTTAAAGTGCCCACTTTTTTCCTCGAGTTTGCGAGTGCCACCACTCTTTCCTTCTAGGTGGCATACCATATTGAAGAACCCCACCAACATCCAAATACAATCGAGGATGAGGCTAGCGAGCCAATTCAAATTCTCAATGAAGTTGGGTTTGTCCCCCATGGTGGTCGGTTCGTAAACATTTGTAAGCCTAGCTTTTAGGAGCCAATGAGTCGATATTTTGCTGAGATTATCCATTTGGTCATGAAGAAGTTCTTCATAAATAGAGTGTTGGGGTTGCAAAGGATAGCCAAGCCACCAACTACACCTTTGGAATCGATGGTCATCATTTTCCATTGTTTCCAACATCTGGAGAGGATTTGATTCATTTCTTCCCTAGCACATTTTGTCTCTTGAAGTAAAAGAATAACAGGTTGATGTGCTACGATACGATCTTGCATAATCCTTTTCTTAATACAACCATTGAGATTGTATATATTCCAAGAGATAAGCTTCATGATGAGGATGGAGAGGTGAGAGAGGGAAAGCTATTAGAGATGAGATGTATCTGACCTGAGCTTACCATGAAGTGACCGATTTCCTGTATGAGTTTCTGGGTGGATTTTCTTCCTCTTTTCTTCTCATCCTTCTTAGGCTTACGTTGTTCTTTATGTTGGATGTGAGGGATGCCCAAGCTAGTGGTGGATCTGGTCATAGATCCTGCTGAGGAGTTTAGGAAGACTTTATGCACCTTGCGAAGATGATCTGGAGGGATGGTGTACAAATTCTTATTGTGATAGGCTTGTTCTATGTGCTTGAGGTCTACTCCTACCAGATCTTGGTCCTCTATATACATTTCAGTGTATCCATCTTCGTGGTCAGAATCTTAGCCATCTTTGGTGTGGGAAGAAGAAGAGGAGGGGATCTGCTCCAAGACAGGGGTTTTGGAAGTGTTGTATTTTGCATTTATGTGGGTGGTTGTTCCTTGAAGAGGTAGCTATGGATCATCCATATCTTCTACAATTTTCTAAAGGACGTCGAAGGAGTTGTTGGAGGGGGGTTATTTGTTGGATTTCTGCACATTTTTCCTAGTTGTTTGGCGTCGTCTACCCGCTACCTAGGTGAATTTGTCCCTTTATTTGTTTTCTTCAGGATTGTCGGCCTGTCTTTCGGCAATGTTCAGAGGGAATTCTTTGAACATATGCCCATGATCGTGGAATTTTATACATTGGAATGATATGCGCTCATAGTCAATAGTTTGATACCATTCCTCATCATGGTATTCCAGGGATATGGAACCAAGGAGGGGCTTTGAGATGTTGATATAGACACAAATGTGAGCATAAGAGGTATACCTTCTCTACTAAGTCACCTCTGAGGATTTGACATAGGCCCTAATGGTGTTTCTTATGCCTGTCAGGATCTCTTCCAGCTAGAAATCTTGTGGTAGGGAGTATAGATGGATCCATACCAGGGCTTGTGAAAAGTCTTTTTTTTTAGGGCTCAACTTCTTCTTACAGAAGGAAAAGAAGAGGCTAGCTCAATTGAAGAAATAGGGTCCCCCATCAAATATGAGATTTCTATATTCTAGGTTATTAAAGATGATGGTAAATAATCCCTTGGAGCCTAGATGTAGGTCATAGTGTTCTTTAGGTTTACACCAATGTTGTATCCATTTTACAAGATCTTGTTCAGAGGGCCATAAACCTAGGAATTTTCCCACCAGTGCGTAGTCCCTCATGTATTGGTTTTGTTCTTCGACACGGGCTATGATGATCACATATTTTGGTGCTAGAGGTTCCTAAGGTATTCATTTACTAGGTTCCCAAGGACATTTTTTCTTCGCTGGAACAGGTCCTGTATCCATTTCTTTTCCTTTAGCAACACCTTCGAAGAAGATTTGTGAATGCTAGTCTAGTGGTGGATCGAAGAATGGTCGACGAAAACCTCCACCAAAAGGATCCTGCGCCACGAAATTGCAGTAGGAGGCGCCTCGTTTCCCCTCTTCATTGGGGATCATGTCTTCCCCGGCCTCGGGTGGTGGATGAGAGTAGAAGGGAGCTGAGGAGCCTAAACCCTAATCTGATCCATCGATTCCTCTATGATCTTAAAGATTTAATAATTAATCAAAATCCTTTATCCAACTTATTTTTCGATGAAAAAAGGTGATGAATAATTTTAAGGGAATGAGGGAAGCCTCTTGGTTAAGCTAAACAATATTGTTTTTAATTTGAAATTGTAAGTAATTAAATTTTTTTGGATTTTCTTAATTCTTTTTTAACTTTTTTGGGACAAGATTCTATATCAAACATCACAATGATAAAAAATCACTAAGCTTAATTAATAGGTCATCTAAAATTTATTTATTTGTAATTTACCATTAAAAACTCAATCCTTTCAAGATCAAAACTTTCAATACTTTTTTTTTTGTGAAATTTTAGATAAATCTTTTACAAATCAGTGTAGTGAACTTCAAACTCGTGTAAACAAGTATTAAGGTAAAAAAAAATTGTTTGAATTTTTTTATTTAAATTTATGTAGATTTGTTTCATCGCTTAATGGAAACATTAAATGTAAATTCTAGTTCTTTTATCATGTTAAATTAAGCGATGGTAGAGTTTTAAATTAAGAGTTTGAGGAAAAGTTGGTGTTGCGAGAGTAGATGGAGAATTTGATCCACATGGGAAAGATGAGATTGCCAAGTTTTACTATAGATGAGAATATCATCAAAGAAAACTAAGACAAAATGATGTAGAAAAGGACGGAATACATGATTCATGAGGATTTGGAAGGTTTAGGGGGCGTTACATAAGTCAAAGGGCATGACCAAAAACTCATAGTCACACTCGTGAGTTCAAAAGGTAGTCTTCGGTTTGCCAACTTCTTGCATACGTATCTGGTGGTAGCCAAAACGCAGATCAAGTTTGGTGAAGTACTGAGCACAACTCATCCCATCCAAGAGATCATCAATGACAATAATGGGGAACTTGTCCTTGATGGTGAGCTTATTGAGGGCACAAAATTCGGGACACATGCGCCAAATAACTTCTTTATTAAGTACCATGCCCACATGGGAAGAATAAGGGCTGGTACTAGGGAGGATAACACCCGCTTGGAGAAATTCCTACACTATTTTCTCAATTTCATTCTCTTGGGAAAAGGGGTGACAATAAGGGAGAACATTGGAAGGAATAATTCCAAGAACAAGGGGAATGGAGTGATCATGAACACCACGAGAAGACGGAAGTCGTTGAGGGGTGGAAAAAACAATTTGATGTTTGGAAAGGATAGCTTGGAGGTCAGGATGCAAAGAGGATGTCTCAATGGCTTGAATAGAATGGAGTTGAGCAATGATATCGGAGTGGCCTTTATTAAGGAGATTCTCCATACGATGGAAACTAATGATCTCAGGATAACCAACTGTGAGACATTGGAATTGATACCTTTGTCCTTCTTGTTGGAATTGCATGGTTAATTCCTTAAAATATATAATAATGGTACCCAAAGTACGTAACCATTCAGGACCGAGAACAATGTCACAACCTCCCATGTCAATGGAAAACATATGAAATTTCAGTTGGTAATGTCCAGTTTGAAGACGAACATTTTCACAATGCCCACCACATTTCATGGACCCACCATTGGCTATCATTATTTGAAAATTATTGATAGCATGAATATAAAAATTGGTTTCCTGGGAAATGCCACGATGAATAAAATTGTGAGAACTACCACTGTCAACAAGGATGATGACCCTTCTGTGCTTAATGTTTCCAATGATCTTAAGCATTTGTGGGGCTGAGAATCTAGTGAGGGCATGTAAGGAAATAAGTGGGTCAACATGCTCGTGGGTGGCATTAGCAAGGGAGGCTTATTTAACAAGGGGAACTATCACATCCTCTCCTGGAACATCTTCAGAAATGGCCATAAATAGTTTTTGTTCCTTACACTTGCGCCCCAGAAAATATTTTTCATCAGAATTATAACAAAGACCTTTTAGTTGGCATTCAACCCTTTTAACCCTAGTTAGCTTCTAGACCTTGAGGGGAGTGATAGAGGGGTTAGGATTAGTGGTTCAAGGGCAAGGAACAAAAAGAGATATTTTGTTTTGGGAAAAATCAACTTGTTGGGCCTCTTTAGCACGTTGAGTAGCTTCCAACCAAGTTGGAGGGAGGGCCATGAGAACTTGGGATTAGATTTCATCCTTGATACCATTGATAAAGCATTCATGAAAGAATGCATCTGACATGCCCTCTCCTCTAAAGGCCAAATGATAAAAAGCAATGATGAAGTCTTCCAATGTTCCTCACTATTTCAACTTGGTCAAACGACTGAGATAATGGGTATCAATATCAAAGAGGGCATAGAGCTTAAAAACAAACTGGGTCCAGGCAATATACCCCTGACATGAATTTTTTCTCCACTTCCCCCACTACCAAGGTTCATGATCTAGATAGAGGACAACATAGCAAATTTTTTCCAAATAGTCAGTAATACCATGTAGAGAAAAATAATGATCCATTTGAGTGACCCAACCTGTAGGATCAGACCCATCAAATTTAGTGACCTCTACTGGGGGAAGACGGGGTTCACGATGAAAGGAGTTGGAGTGAAAATGTGGATAGTAAGAGGAATCTACAACATCGGGTTGGTCTGATGAGGAAGGACCTATAGGGCGGTTCAAAAATTTATTGACATCATACAGGAGGGAGTTCAATTGGGTTGTGATGTTGGCTTCCATATTGTTAATTTTTTTCTCTAACTTCTCAATGCAGGAATGGTTAGAATCGATCTAAGATGTGATATGTGAGATAGATACATGGGCTTGATTGATGGAAGTTTGGAGGTCTTGGTTGCAAGCGGTGGCCATTTGGAGAGGGGAAGTGCTAGTGAGGAAAAAATATGGGTCGGTGGGACCAAAAAAAAAATACTTAGAAGTGATAGGTACCATGACGATCAATGATTCAAGGGAAATATAATGGAATAGACGAAAAAATAGGGAAAATGGTAAGGGGTCTGGTTGACTGAAACAAAAGGGATTAAAAATGAAGGGTATGACTGTGATAAAGGAGAAAAGGGGAATCCAATGGAATAGGTCCCAAATAAGTCTGTCGGCGGGACCACTATACTCATTTTGTTTTTACTCCTACAAAGTTATACTCTGGCCCGAAGAATACTGCAATGACGAAATGCCCAAATTCTTAATAGGAAGAAATGTGCAGTAATTTTGCAACCAAAATGCAGAAGACATTGTAGCACGACAACAGATCTTGTATGTTCTATTTATGTTTCCTTCCCAAGGGTTAGGGTATTCAAGGGTTCTACAGACAACGATTTTCCCTATGCTATATATCTCCGATATACATGTGGGGTCCAATAGTAGTACTCGACCGAGTATCTCAGGGAACCAACTAACGAAGCTAGACCGCACCCTTAGTCGTACTACCCAACTACCTAGGTACTAGAGAGTATCTTCCCTAGTGTTTTTCTCGGTGTCACTATAGCAGTCAGGCGACTGATCTGTTTATCTATGGAGGGCTTCCACTCAAAGGGGTACCAATAGGGGTTACAAGTGTAATACCCCTAGGTCGAACCCAATTGTAAATATAAATTCAAATGTACTTAAGTTGTTGAGTTGTTTGATATCATATTTGTATTCACCTTCCATGGTATAGTGCGCACATGTATTGCTCACTAAATTGATGAACTGTGCACATTCCAGGACACCGCACATAACAAACTTAAGTGCACACAATTTTGAGGCCAGGGAGCCTTTGTGTATATGTTTTGTTTTATAGGTTGGTGAGCTAGTTATTATAAGCTAGGAGGATTATGTGTTGAATTAGGTTGGAGAGACTAGATGCTAAAGGCCAGTGAGCCTATTTTTGTATATGTCCTATTATTAATATAAAATACATTGCTACATGTAGACTCACCACGATCAAAGAGTATGGGGGACTAAAATCCACTAGTTAGGTAAGGGGGGGGGGGTGGCTAAAAGTTAATAAGAATGGATAATCTAGGGAGATTAAGCCCAAAAAAAATATTATATTAATACTCCTTAAAGTATAAAGTATGGATAATTTTGTTTTTTTTAAGTTCTAAGGTTGGGGACAAGTGGGCCAAAGTAGTTCCCAACATGAAAAGTGTCAAGTTGGAGACATGCATACATATAGTTTGGACTTAGCTCATTTTCCCAGGGATTCCATGATCATTCAATCAGTCATTCATCTGCCCTCCGTACCTTTCTATTACCATCATTGTACTTGTACCCATACTCATATTCATACCCGTACATGTATATGTACCTGGTTAGCTTGGGAGATGGACTGAAGAAGCAGGTTTTGAGGCCCATGAGCAATTTATCATTGGGTGAGAGAATTGTTGGGAATTGATTTCCTGAAGGTGCCAAACTGCAGCTATAGGGCTCTATAAAAAATTACAATAAAATAGACAATATTATAACAATCTTAACAAAAATATTTTATATTTATAAATAAAAAATCGAGTAAATCAATTAATTGCATCCAGATGCGTTCTACAACGCAATATTGGGGAGTTTTTCATGTAATTTCACTCATTGAAATAATAATAATAAATAATAATAATAATAACAAAATAAAATAATAAAATTTTATGTTGGACTTTACACAAACATACTAGCTTAGATCTATTTAACTCTGGATCTATTGAGAGTCGGAGGGATCAAACTTTTCTTGGAGTGAAAAACATGAGGACGTTTAACCTTTCCTCAGGTTAAAGGTTTGCATTTTAAGAGATTTGATCCCTCTCTAAGCTTGATAGATTTGGAGTTAAATGAATCTATGTTGATATTAATACAGAAACTACTTCATAAATTCAATATAAAACAAGTGAAATTAACAACAATGTTCTAATATTTTAATGTAATAGTTTTATAAAATTCAAAAACAAATCCTAAATAAAATGCATAGTATAAATAGGTAGCTACTTGGCTTGAAAAATAGGAAAGAAAAGGGAAGAAAGTAAATTTTCTAGGGTTGTTGGTAATTATTTATATATGTAATTACGCTTTAGCATGGGCGCTCTAATAATCAATCCTAATTTAATGTCCTATAAAGGAATTTCAAAGTCTTAGTTATAAACATAACTCAATAAGAAATAGATTCATGGAACTTAGTAGATTATGAAATCTCGAATTAAAATAAATCTAAGTGGTGGACAATAAGAGAACCTATGTAAATTATGAACAAAAAATTATAACTATAATTTTAAAATCTATAAAAATTACAACTATAATTTGTAATTTTCTTAGCTTCAAGGTCGATTGTGGGATATTCAGCCAGTGCATCATTTTTAAACTTTTTCTTCTCTCATGTTTGTTTGTTTAGTATTTGGCCTCTCTATTTCTCTGTCCCATCTTATCCATATGGGATGATTGCATTCATGAGTGTTGTATTCATTAATGCAGAAACACAAATATCACATGATAATCAATAAACACGCAAGATAAGAAACACAAATATTTCACGTGGTTCACCCAAACGTTAGGCTACGTCCACCAGGAAGAGGTATCAATTGTCTTATTATTCAAATGATGGAGATTATAGAAGCTCACTCATGGTCATTGTCTGCCTCTATGGGATTACAAAATATATAAGAACACACAGTTACAAAAGAACTAATTATTGAAAACGCATCTCTAATTTTGTCTCATTAGTTTCAACCAATCACTGATTTATAGGATCTAGAATCCTAAACTTGGAAATTTGTTGTCACTATTTCCAATAATCTCCACCTTGACAACAATTAACCTGATACCTTTCTCCTTATTTTGTTCATCACCTTTTCTGCAAGCCAAGAGAAGCCAAGCACTAATGTAGCTTCTCTAACACTACTGGTTTTGTGAACATGTCCGCGCAGTTATCTTTTGTATGGACTTTCACAAGAGAGACTCCACGTTCATCAATGACCTGTCTTACAAAATGCTACTTGATAGGTATATGTTTTGTTTTACAATGGTAGATTGGATTCTTAGCCAAGTGAATAATTCTTTGACTATCACAATGTAACTTTACTTTGTCCTGCATCCTTCCAAACTCACCAAACAAACCTTTCAACCAAACTGCCTCTTTGCAATCATGTGAAGCAACTATGTATTCTTCTTCTGCAGTGGATAAAGAAAAAATGTTTTGTATCTTTGACATGCAACTAATAGCTCCACCTGCAAGAGTAAAGAGATACCCTAAAGTCGACCTTCTCTTGTGTAAATCACCTGCAAAATCAGAATCAACATATCCACAGACTGATTCACAACCATTGTTATAGGTGATACAATAATCACTTGTGCCCCTCAAATACCAAAGAACCCATTTCACTGTTGCCCAATGCTCTTTACCTGGATTTTCCATATACCTGCTGACAACCCCAACTACATGTGAAATATTTGGCCTTGTACTAACCTTCGCATACATTAAACTTCCTACTGCATTAGCATATGGTATTCGAGACATATATTCCTTTTCTTCTTTTGTACTAGGACATAAACTTGAAGAAAGATTAAAATGGGAAGCCAAAGCGACTCAAACTGGTTTCACATCATTCATACCAAAACTCAAAAGTATCTTCTCAACATACTTCTATTGTGAAAACCAAAGCTTACCATTCCTCCTATCTCTGAATATCTCCATGCCCAAAATCCACCTTGTTTCTCCTAGATCTTTCATATCGAACGTCCTAGCCATCTGAGACTTTAACCTGTTGATCTTAGTTATGATTTTTCTTGCTAAAATCATATCATCAACATACAATACTAAGATAATGAATATTCCATTATTGAATTTCTTAAAGTAGACACAATGATCATAGTCACTCCTTGTATAATTTTGGCTCACAATGAAAGAGTCAAATTTCTTGTACCATTGTCTGGGTGACTTCCTCACACCATACAATGATTTCTTGAGCCTACAAACAAATTTCTTGTTGCGATTCTGAATGAACCCTTCCAGCTGTTCCATGTAAATTTCCTCATCCAAATCTCCATGTAATAAAGCAGTCTTAACATCTAGCTGCTCCAACTCCAAATCAAGTGACATAACTAATGCTAACACAATTCGAATTGAAACAAACTTAACAACTGATGAAAAAATCTCATGAAATTCGATACCTTCTTTTTGAGAATACCCTTTCGTAACCAACCTTGATTTGTACCTTTCCACCTTATCATCAACACTCTTCTTCAACTTGTACACCCACTTGCAACCTACATTTTTTCTGTCTCTTGGAATTTCTACCAGGTCCCATGTAGTATTGCTCTCTAATGCCTTCATTCCATCCTTCATCGCTTCTTTCCATTTATCACTGCTAGAACACTTCACAACTTCCTGATAGCACGAAGGTTTATCATCATTAGTACTTAAAGAAACTGATGAAATAAAATCATCACACCTTCTTGGAGGATTTATGACTCGTGTAAACCTCCTTAGGGAAGTTTTTGGCTCATCCACAATCTCTGGACTGTCATCATCAACCGTGTCTTCCACTGTTGTAGGAGACTCTTCATGAACATCTTCTGAAACTTGTTCATGTTCACTTTCATTAGTTTCAAATTGAATTTGTTGATACCTTGGTGCTTCTCCCTATTTCATTTGAACATCTCCATTTTATTTGATGAGAGATGATTCATCAAATATTACATCTATGTTAATGGTGATCTTGTGGGTAGTACGACGCAGTGAGAAATACGCAACCCACCACTTCCGTCGCGCTTCTCCTTCTCACAGGATCGATCAAAAATCCCCTTTCATTGAGCCGAAGTGGCTCCTTGGATTCCCTTGGTAATCACTGTGAAAATTTGACCCATAGGTCTTCTCTTTCCACCACACGGCCTTCTGGACGACCATGAACAAATTCCCCACAGGGAATGTAATATCGGGTTTCAGGGTTTCGCTATGCTGATATGCTTGAATCCTTTGTCATTAGGATTCCCGATTCCCTGATACGCCTCTTCTTGCACGTCAGACCCTTCCGTCTATACCGAGGTCCATGTGACCTGTTATCGTATGACCATTGCCTTATATCTTCCCATCGGGGCTCCTCCTATCGGAGTTTCGGACTTTCAAATGTCGAAACTCATAAGTCCTCAGGACTCGTGATCCTCCGAATCCCGATGCGCGTTAGCCATCCTGGCTAAGCCCTGGCCAATGTGACCACTATCCTCGTGACCAGAGTCTTACCTTTTTCGTCAGGGTTTCGAGATTTTCAATGCCAAAGTACAATTGCTCACGGGATTCCCGATTCCTCGAATCCCGAATCCCCATTATGATGACAGTTGGCCCACACAATGGTGCTCCGCACTTCTCTGGTATGCTGACAACTGGCTCCCACTCATCCGGGTTCGTGATTCCAAAATGCACAAACACCTTGTCACCAGGATCCCCGATATCCCGATGACTACAATGTCGGTAGTCGTCCTCCTGTCAGGACTTTCCGCGATGGCGTTGATTTCTGCCACGTGTCCTCCTCTGACGGACGGTCCCGATTTCTCCAGGATTTCGAGACTTTTGATCTCACAATCCTTTCGACCTCAGGAACTCCAATTTCCCAATAGCCAATCTCCCGACTCTCTGAGGATTTCTGACACCTGTCTCCCCAAACGAACGGCTCAGATTATTCCGGGTAATTTCCCATGGAAATTCCCGATCTCATGTTCATGGGAATGTCGATATCCCAATGCGCCAAGTACCGATGGGCACTCGATCTCCGCCACGTGTCTCCACCAACGGACGGTCAAAATCTTCCTGGTGTTTCGAGACTTGAAGTGTCTCGACTTTCTTGTCTTCGTGACTCTCGATTTCACGATGGCTGAAGTCCCGATGGTAACCCTCGTGAAGCTCCTGTCCGATCCAACGACTGATGGGTACCTGCTCCAGATCTGACGGCCCAGATCCGTTCTCCTACGTGTTTACTCCGGAGGCTAAAGTCCAAGCATCTTCTACCGATCCAACGGCTGACGACATTTCTGAGTGAGATCCAGCGGCTGTAAATCTCCTCTTCTGTGCGCTTCTCCTGACGCCTTCCTGGATGTGAATCTTCAACTATCCAGATTTCTTGTCTCCAGCTGATCTGACAGTTGTTGTGCTCCCTCCTGAGCTTCCTGCATGCTTTCTTCCTGCACTTGGAAGAATTCCAAGTTCTCAAAGTCCTCGACCTTTGCTTCGTCTCTGTGAATTCCGCTACACGCGTATGAAAACGTCGTCCTTCCTGAGCTTTGGGAACTTTGAACTCTCCAAAGAGTTCTTCAGTCTCTGCACTCCTTGCAGTTACGACCTCGTGCATAAAATAACTTGCCATCCTGAGCTTATCCTTTAAACCCTTGGAGATTTGACCCCTACACTCTTGTAGAGTATTTGCACACTGAAGTTCTATCTCTTATGATCTTTTGCAAGTACTCAGACCCCTAAGGGATTTTTCCTTTCTTCTCCCACAGATGGAGAATATATGGATGCCCTCATGGCTGTCCTTCTGCTCAGGCAACCTCTTGCTGAGCCATCTGGGTATTCAGTAACCCCGTGAAGATCTCTCAGTGGATTCTTCCTCTAAGTTCCAGAAATCAAAGAGTTCTCTTGACTTCTGTGCCTATCTGCACACTTCCTTGATGCCCTCTTAGTGGAGTATCTTCTCCACAGAACGTTCAACAGTTTTGTTTCCTCTCTCTTATGCCTCTATGCACCTTCTCAATGCCCACCTAGCAGATCTCTCAGAATCCTAAGTGATTTTGGTTCCTCTGAAGAACTCACAGCAAAGTTCTTCTCCAACGCAAACCGTGCGTATGTTCAATGCCCACTTGGTAGAGTTTTACAGAATTCACAGCAGAATTCTGTCTGCAACTGTGTCTCACCTACACAACCTTACCTCCAAGGTATTCAACAACCTTGAGGTCTTTCTCTGAGTTGTTGACTCCAGTTCCTGTGCCGCATGACATCTTTGTATGAACCCGCAGTGTTCAGAAGTGCATCCTCTCTGCACTAGTAATCAGATTCTGAAACACTCTATCATGCCCTCCTAACATGAAACCTCAAAGACCTCTCAAGCTTGAACCCAAACAACTCCTGCAGAATGCATCAACATAACATACATCTACAACATACATAAAGAACACACACAAACATCCACATAACACAGAATAATGTAGGAAAAACTACTCTTTGTATTAAAATGGCAAATGCCTGTAATTACAAGGTGCTCTCGAGCTCTCTCTGGCTCTTCTCATCTAACTTTACTACTTCACTAACTACAAAATGAGATATGAAAATCTTTTTTACCTGAGGGGGATCTTCGAGCTCTTCCCTCTAATCTACCTACCCTATTCAATTACATTGAATGGGCTGTCTAGTTAAGAATCAGATCTAGATCTCAGCCATACACACATTAATGGCCGATCTTATCTACAGCCTGCGCAAAGACACGACTCTATGGCTCACCAGCCTAGACATTTAATTAGATTACATTCAAATTTCAAATGAGGTTGCGCCTCTCTTCAGCTTGAATGCACACACTCAACATGGTTGGATAGCTCGCTGGCTGACGTGGAGAGATGCTCTTGCATCATAGTAGGATCCCACAACCTGTACCCCTTAATACCATCACCATATCCAACAAAGATAAGCCTTTTTGATTTTGTATCTAATTTAGAACATTGATGTTTAGGAATTAGAGCATAGGCTTCACAACCAAAAACTTTAAGATTAGAATAATTACAAGGATGACCTTTCCATGCCTCTTCAGGAATATTTGAATCCTATTTTTGTTGATGTTGATCGATTCACCAGATAACAAGTTGTATTTACTGCTTCTACCCACAACTCCTGCTGCAAGTTGGCGTTACTCAACATACTCCTTTCTCTCTCTAGAACAGTCTTGTTCATGTGTTCAATAGCTCCATTTTGTTGAGGAGTATAGGCAGTGGTTTTATTCCTATCGATCCCAAATTCTTTGCAATAGTTTTCAAATTCCATTGACGTAAATTCACTAGCATTATCAGTTCTTAAACATTTAATGGATCTACTAGTGCTCTTTTCCACTAAAGCTCTAAATTGCTTGAAAACATTAAGTACATCAACCTTTCTTTTCAACATATAGATCCTGACCTTCCTAGAGAAATCATTTATAAAAGTTACAAAATATGATGATCCTACATATGAAATAGTAGGGGATGGCCCCCAAAGATCAGAATGGATATATTCAAGGATTCCTTCATTAGCGTGTCTTCTATTTTCAAATTTCCTCTTATTATGTTTTCCATAAGCATGGTGCTTGCAAAAATCTAACTTTAAATACTTTAGACTAGGAAGCAATTTGCGATCAGATAATACGTTCAATCCTTGTTCTCTACTATGGACCAACTGTTGATGCCACAGTCGAACATAATCACTGTCATTCTCGTATACCGTTGTCACATGATCTCACTCAGTTCTTCCTTCTAACAGAAACATGTTACCAACCTTCTTTGCTTTCATAAACAGTAGGACTCCTTTGTATACCTTCATAACTCCACCTTGAACAATACTCTTGTAACCTCCTGTGTCTAAGACTACCAAAGAGATTATGTTCTTCCTAAGCGCAGGTACATGTCTTACATCAATTAATATTTTAACAGTTCCATCAAACATCTTAACTCGAATGCTACCAATTCCCACAACTTTACATGAGATATCATTACCCATGTAAACAATTCCATCATCTATAGATTGATAAGTAATAAACTAGTGCCTATGAAGACACATGTGGTTTGAAGCACCAGAATCTAATAACCATTGTTGATCATGGTGTGAACCAATACTAATTGATAAAACTTCATCAGTCATACCTAAACCTGTTGTTGAACCTGTTTTGGTTGCATTTGCTTCCTTCGTCTCTTTTGGAGGGTCTTCTTTGGAGGCTTGATGTCGCTTCCAATAGTCCTTCTTCAGGTGTCCATATTTTCCACAAAACCATCACTTAAGCTTGCTCTTTATTCCCTTCGAATTTGACCAAGAGAAATCTCTCCGATGGTGTCCTCTTTCTTTAGTTATTCCTCTTATCACCACTACCTTAGATGTAGAGGTTTCTTGATTGGATTTCTTCATTGTTTCCTCAGACAATAGTGCTCCAATAATATCATCAAACTCAATACTTTCTGTTGAACTGAAACTAATAGAGGTAACAAAGTGATCCCATGATGCAGGCAAATAACATAATAATGTAATCGCCTTATCTTTAGATTCAAATTTCAATCCCATAGAAGTCAACTCAACTAAAAGAGTATTAAAAGTATTTAAATGATCAACTATTTTCGTACCTACCTTCATGTGCAAACTGTACAATTGTCTTTTCAAGAAGATCATGTTTGTCAAGGATTTCATCATATACAAGCTTTCTAGCATCATCCATAAATCGATTGTTGTTTTCTCCGAGACAATAATGAATAGGACATCATCGGCCAAATATAGGCGTATGGCACTCAGTGCTCTTGCATCCATCTCATCCAAGTCATCATCTCTTATGTTCGTGTGTTTCTTTTCTTTTCCCAAAAGCAACTTCACAACACCTTATTGCACGAGCAGATCGTACATCTTAACTTCCAAATCTCGAAATTGTTCTTACCATTGAACTTCTCAAATTCGAACATAGCACTCTGCATCTTTTCCTTTAGAGGAAAAATTCTCAAAAACACCATTGCTTATAATAACCAAGGCCCTTTCAAAAAAATATGTAAAAAAATGATGGTATAAACTTTACAAGGTTTAATAAAAAACTTTTTATCTAACCTTACCTTTTTAATTTACTTTATACGTTAAATTTTTTCACTAAAAAAACCTTTAAAACAACCTTTAAAACATATCGACCCACGTGACTTCATTTTTTTTAATTAAAAAACACTCCTCCAACTTTACATATTATATTTAATTCCAATATATAATAAAACCTTTCCACTTTCATATGAAACCATACCTTTAATTTTTCAAAAGGAATAATCATACGAGTGTTTTATAAAGGATGTTAGCGCTCCTTTGGAGTATATAGACGGGCGTCAAAGTGAAATTAAGAAATTTTCGTAAGTCCACTACTTAGATCGGCGCTCCCTTTGGTAGGTAAGGTGAGCGTTGATTTACGATTGGCGCTCGCTCTAGGATCTCAACGTTATTTTTGATCCCTAGACCTGTTGCCTAGCGTCGGTGCTCCCTTCGCAATGGTAGCCAAGCGCTGACGTAAAAGTAGGTGCTCCTTTGCAAAAGGCGGCATTGCTCAACACCCTATCATCGTTTCTCGTTTTTAGCAGCAGCTTCCAACTCAGCTTTCAACTGAGTTTTGATACCAATTGTTGTATTTGTTAATGCAGAAACACAAATATCATTTGATAGTCAATAAATACACAGATAAGAAACACAAATTTTCACTTGGTTCACCTAAACGTTGGGCTACGTTGGGCTATGCCTCTATGGACTTGCAAAATATATAAGAATACACAGATACAAAAGAACTGATTATTGAAAACACATCTCTAATTTTGTCTCATTGGTTTCAACCAATCACTAATTTATAGAATCTAAAATCCTAAACTTGAAAACTCGTTGTCAATGTTTCCAAAAACGAGGTATGCCATAAAAGTGTCCAAATAGTAGAGAAGGAGAAGTGTCCAAATAGTAGAGAAGGACAAGTGAAGATAAAATGGAAAATGAAAAATAAACATTTTAATTAGAAATTTAGTAAAATAATTCTAATTTGACAAAAATATATTTAAAAATGTTAATTTATTTTTACATTAAAATAATAACAATTTCATTAATCGAAAATAAAAATTTTAATAAATATTATCAATAAAATAAAAAATTAAAATTATTTAAAAAATAAAAATGAGAAATAAAATTATATATATATTTCTAAAATATTAAGATATACAAAATTAAATTTCAAATTCATATATATTTATATTATATAATAAGTTTTACTTTAATTAATTTAAAGTTAAATAAAAAATAAAAAAGTTTTAGATTAAAATTCATATAAATTTATATATTAAACTTCACTTAAACTTATATCATTAAAGTTGAACAAAACTTTGAAGACTTTTTGGTGTGGGAAGTTTTAGATAAAGCTTATACAAATTAGCATAGTGAACTTAAAACTTGAGTGTAAACCACTATTAGTTAAAAAGTTTTTGTTTAATTTTTTTTTTATATTAAAATTTACATAAATCTGTGTACTAAATTATAACTTGAAATGTAAATTCCATTTAGTTTATCATGTTAAATTAAGTAATGGTAAAGTTTTAAAATTTGTTTGAAAATATTTTTGTTTATATAGAATGCCTTATCATTAAATAGTGATTTTAAATATAACTTATCATGCTAAAAAAAATCCATAGTAAAATTTAAAAACCTAAATAATAAAATTTAAAAACCTAAATAAGTGATGGTAAAATTTAAAAACCAAAACCTAATTAACATTTAGTTCTACTACATTGATTGGAGAGGATTTAACAAAACTTCAAGATGGATTTGACAGGTTGTAGCATGTATTCTGTAAATCCTTATTTCACACATTGATTTGAAATCTATACATCATTATTTATGTAGAAAATATTGTGCATGCAAACCTGTATTTGACACATTGATATGAAATCTACACATCAATATTGACCTAGATAAAAATTTTGAACTTGTGAAATTGACATATAACTACTTCGGGTACCCGTCCAAAATACTAATAAGTACATACAAGCTATATTATAAAATCTTGGTAGGTACATACAAGCCTAGAGTGTATATAATATAGGTTGTATGCGTGGCTTCACGAGAGGTAAACCGTAAGTTAAAAGAATAAATGAGAGTACACATGGATACGTAGGGGTGGTGTCTCATCACCAGAGATTTGTTGAAGGATTAAATGAAATTGTAATGTAACTTGACTAGAGTCGAGTGCACTAGAGGTTTTTTGAAGGACTAATTGTAACTTGTATCGTGTTGTGGAAATTACTTGTGCTCTAACAGAGTTAACAGTAATAGATGGATCAAGGGAGAGTAGTTCTTATAACAATAGGTTTAATTGAGTAGTCTATGATGCGACAGATAACTCCCTGAAAATTGTTTGAATTTTCAACGAGATTCATATTTATAATGAGTTTTTAGAGGTCAACATTAGTGGATCAGGTTTAGCGCTCCATTAGGCTTTATGCAGGCAAGCACAAGTCATGAAATATTTGTAGCCAGAGATGTAATTTTGTCTAAAAGAAAACACATACCAGGAATTGCAATGTCATATACCAGGAATTGCAATGTCATAAATAGATCATTCCATTGAACACATACTCAAAGAAATAATCACATAATTGCAAAAAGGTAGAGAAGGGAGGATATGAATGAAAAATTTTCAGTTTTGGGAACCATTCTGTCAAAAATAACAAAGGTATGACTAAGTTATTTTAAGTACATGTTGGTATTTAGAGCCCCAAACACTAATTAAATGCAAGAAATGTGACAATATGGACAAAAGCATCACATCGATTAACACAAGAGATTTATGTGGTAAAACTTTGAGTGTGTGTCAAGAAATCATCCATGGGGCAAGGTACCGGTATATCTTATTATGAGATTATAATTAGGCTTATAACATTACAATCCCTCTCGAGGCTTCATGGATATACACAACATAGGTTAGATCATTTACATCAGTTTGAGAGCTTGTTTTGGTTACATCGCCTGAACTCCCAAATATTTACCACAAGTAAATTTGTATTATTACCATAACTAATTGTTGCCATAATTCCAAAAGTACATTGGTTATATTTTATTCTATCTCTATTCTCATATTCTAGAAGAGTCTGTTGCAGAAAGGCACTGATATGAATGAAAAATTTTCAGTTCTCAGAAACATCATTCTAAAAATAATGAAGGTGTGTTAAAGTTATTTTAAGTACATTTCTTATATTGTCTTCTATATTTATTATATTCTCTTATTGTAGAAGAGTATGTTGTTCTGAATTATGGAAAAGACAGTCTCGATGGAAAAACACAATGAATTGTGTTAGAGAAATGGAAAATAAGGTTAAACAGCTTGAAGATTTCAAATCCCGAAGTTCAAGAAAGGGATCCAAGAAGAACTACTTGAATGGTAACCATGAGAAATTGAAGGAGATAAAATTGGTAAATGATCATGACCACATACTATGTTTTAATGTAAAATTTGTTATTCTTTATTCATCTTTATTATTTCTTGCATGTGGTTGATTCAATAGACTTAATGGATGTAACACTGTCACATAGAGAAGAAAACATTGTCACACATGAAATAAATAAAGTAGTAAATAACAGTTTATGAATTTACATAAAATGTAAAAGCAAAGTTACTAAAAATTTATAACTGTCATAAAAAAAGATTTTGACAAACAAAAATTATTTGAAATTATAAGCCTAAAAGAAACCCTATATTCTCACACAATTTGGAAAACAAAAAGTAACTCATAATAAAAGAATTGTTATTTCAAAACACCTCATTTCCTCTTCCCCTTCGTCTCTGCCAATGTAAGGTTGAGAGCTCGATATGTACAATGGGAATGATTGGGTTATTTACTACTCACATAATCATTCTTCTCACACAATTGTTTCCTCCTTAACAAGGCCTCACACATGTAGGAAACACCCCCAAATCTACTCAGAGGAAATACCATGAGCGAGATTCATGGAACACACTATTTTTAATTATGACGAGAGGCGTATACTTATTGGAAATGGGCACATTTAATAATGTTTTAGTATTTGATTTATTTTCTATGGATAAAATTAAATGTGGATGGAATATTCTTCATCGTCACAATAAATAAAGGGCATTTCCTTGTTTTTATAAAAGCTTAAGTTTATGTGTTTAATTTTTCCCATTTACTTAATCATATTAAAAAATTATTATGCTCGCTAAATGATTTCCACATTTATATGATTAATAAAGATTATATTTTATTGTAATTAAATTAGTTATGGAATATGTAGGGTGTGAAGCATTTCATTTTGGCTTTTAAGATTGTGAAGCATGCCACGTATTTCAATTAATTATATAAGGCGACGCTACATTGGGAGGTGTTTCACCTTTCAATGGGAATGGGTGTAATAATTGGTGTAAATGGGAATGGTTGGGGATGTAGCAATGGGTGTAAATGGGAATGAGAGTGGTAGCGATGCTCGACTCTTTCCACGCAATGTGGAGAGCCTCATCGACTTGTTGATGGTTGGGAACCCCAATCCTTCCACCACAATCACAATCATACCTTCGGATGTCGTAGGCAATCCCCACTGCTGGAAATTCCACCGTCTTGTGTAGCTGCTACCTACAACTGTGCCCGATCTCCAATTGAGGAAGCCAGCTCATATGGACAAACCTTATTGGAGAATGAAGGGCAGTACCACTTTCCTTTCGTGGGGTAACAAAGTAATTTATTTCGAACCATTTTGTTTTTGTTTTTTTTATTTACTTTCTACCTTAGTGATGTAGATGTTTTCTTTTTTTTCTAATGGTTTTTGGTTGAAGACATAGATGGACATGTAGGTACGAATAACATATGTGGGGCGGTACCTTTATAAAGTTGGGTGCCAAGTGCAATAATAAACAAGGTTCATCTCAATCTTTTTTATTAAATTTACTTGGTAAAATTTTTGTAAATGGATATTTTGAATCCTTTTATGGTTTTGTTTTAGATATATCATGATTTAATTTGATGGTACTATGTTTTTTTAAGTGAACTTTGTCTTTTATCAGTGGTACATTTATAAGTGGTACATTTATAAGAAAGTTTAAAGACCTTAAATTGTCATTGAGAAATTAAAGATCTTACCATAGGATCTTAATTTCTATAGTGAAGTTTAAATATCTAAGCATTCATGCACTGCATAATAAAGAATTTCTAATATTTTTGTTTCTTGAATTGATTTTATGTGAGAAAAAATTTAAGCACGGGTTTCCATGATTGAATTCTACTTTGGATATCATTACACTCGATAGGATGGTACGTGGATGAATAAACAATGATTGATGTAGATCTTTGAGCGAAGTTTGTGTGTGATCTATTAGTGGTACATCTATATATGGACAGGAAGGTACAAATCCCACATGGAGGTACGAAGTACATATATGGGACAATATTTTTAGAAATCCCCAAGTGCAATTGTAAACAAGGTTTGTCTCAATTTCTTTTATTACATTTAGAGGGTCAAATAGTTTTAAATGGATCTATTGTGCTTTACTTTGATGTTCTCTGGTTTTTAAAGTTCACATTTTTTCATTTCTCTATCAATGGTACATCGATAGTGGGAAAATGAAGGAAAACAAGGCCTCCATTGCACCGAGATCTTGGTGGGAAATCCATCTCGCAACAGGGACTTGGCAATGCATGAGATAGTCTATGATGCTTCTAGCATAGGATGCTAAGGAAGAGCATACTTTGCCTGGGATTGGCGAATGGTCCAGTAGCAATGCTAGAGTACTTACATTTGTGAACTCATCCTGAACAAACCGCAGAATGTTTCAAGTGATTTGTGACAATGGGAAACAGTTTCTATATTCCACATAAACTTAGAATGGAGTGACTCTTATAGATACACTTGGATGCCTTTCACTTGATTATTAACATTTAGTTTCCGACTTATGATATATACACATTTTCTATGTGTGTAAACCATCTTTATGAAAATATAAAAAAAGGTAAAAAATGGGGCATATATAAAATCTTAATTTCAAACTCTAATGAACTTAACCCTAATATGAAACCCTAACCTTAATCTTGTCTATTTTATTGTGGTTGTGCTAGTTTACTCTTAAGCAAATATTTTTGTTTAGGAGAGAGCCCTAGTAAGATACTCCGCAATTGGAGATACTATTAAATATGTGGATTTAGACTAGAATTTAGTGGGTGGATATTATGGAGGTAGTATATATTAAGAGGACGGGTGTAGTTAATTTTAAACTTCCAACTATGTGAAAGTTGCTATAATACAATAATATTTTAATATTTTAATGATTTTAGCCAATCAAATTTTTAAAAATGAATTTTTTATTAGATTAAAAATTATATTTATTTACTTTTTATCTTCAACATTAAATTTAGCAAATTAAAAAAATATTTTTTTATTATATTAAAAAATATATTTTTCTATTTTTATTTTCAATATTAAATTTGACACATCAATTTTAAATCAAAAGTAAATTAATATAAAATAAAAAACAAACTTATTACTCTATAAAATAAAAATAAAAATAAAAAAGTAAAGTCAATAACAAACTCATTATTATATTAAAAAACAAAAGTACAGAAAAAAATATAAAAATAAAATAAAGAAGTGAAGTCAATAACAAACTCATTACTATATAAAAAAACAAAAGTACAGGAAAAAATGATAAAAACAAAATA
>JZKD02S0189811.1:0-22625 GCA_000966675.3 Picea glauca | reverse complement strand
CTTTTACAGAACTTAGTTGATTAGTAACCGTATTAAATTCATTTAAATGATCTGCAACAGACCCACCTTCTGACATCTTCATATTAATTAATCTCTTCATTAGAAATACCTTATTAGACGTCGAGGGTTTTTCATACAGTTTAGCCAACGTGTCCATCAAATCCTTCATTGTCTCTTCTTTTGAAATATTGAAATCCACCGACATTGCCAATCTCAGTCGTATCATTCCTAGAGCCTTTCTGTCAAGAATATCCCATTCTTCATCCTTCATGGCAGTCGGCTTCTTTGATACTCCGCCCAATGGTAGGAATAGATTCTTGTGATATAAATAATCTTTCATCTGCATCTTCCATAACTGGTAGTTTTGGTCGTTAAATTTCTTGAACCTAAACTTTCCATCTTCCGACATTGCTCCCACTCGAACCAGGAACCCTCTTTTCCTGTGAGTTACCTTTTTCTCTGATACCAGTTGTTAGAAAAACAGGACCGCGGAGAAATAAAATAAAACAAATGTGGAAACAAAACACAGAAGATACACAATACAATAGAGACACAGATTTACTTGGTTCACCAAGTGTGGGCTACGTCCACCAGAGAAATTTCTAGGTCCTTCCTTTATTATTGTCCAACAAATGAAGGGATACAACCTATAGCAAAACCCATTGTAACTTCCTCTTATTTCTCTCACGGTCTCCTCTCTCAGAATACAATACTCATCATAATGCATAGCCGCAATACATTTCCCTCATAATAGAGGGTTGCCTTCTAGGGAAAAAAAACCTAACATAATTTCTACCATTATATCCGCAACCTTATAATGAATGGTCCTTCGGGGGCTTCACCCCCAAACCCCCCAACTAGGGGGATAGCCCCCCTGGACCCCGCAGAGGGGGTACCCCCCTCTGCACTCCCCCGTGTGGAAGAGTGTACATACTTCTGGGGTGTAAAGTCTTCATGAGGTATAAACATGGCTGAAAGAAAAGACCTCTGAATTAGAAAGATAATCAGGCTCCACAACCAACAAACCGCAGATACCTCCTCAAGTAACTGCAACCCATAGAAACACAAAACACAAACCAACAAGCACCCCCATCCTGGAGCAGTTCCTTCCCTCTTCCCCTTCCCAAGACAAGGATGCTAAAAAATATGGCATTGAAGAAGGAGATATCGAAATGGACTTAGATGAACACAATCTCGTTGGAATAGACTTGAACATTTAGAACAAGCTTATCACAAGTAGGAACTGTACACCATCCCTTCGGATCAACCAACTACACAAATTTTATAAGGTATTCCTCAACTTCTCAACGGGTTCTGCGGACAAATATAGTTCTAGCTTGTGCATCCAGCGCATCTAACAGAAATAGCAATGCAAGCCCCAAAAGGATGAAAAGAAAAGAGAAAGAAAATCTACCAAGCAACTTATACAGGAAATAGGTCATTTCATGGTAAACTCAAGTCAAATACACCTTATCTCTGACATATTTCCCCCTCTCCCCTCCCCATCCTCATCTTGAAGCTTATCTCTTGGAATATACATGGTCTCAATGGCCATATCAAGCAAAGGCTTCTAATATATTGTATCGTAGCATAACAACCCGACATTATTTTACCTCAAGAAACAAAATGTGCAGGGGAAGAGATGAATCAAATATTTTCTCAATGCTGGAAACAAGGGAAAATAATGAACATTGATTCCATAGGCACGGTTAGTGGGTTGGCCATTCTCTGGAACCCTAGATCTATGTTGCTGGAGAATTTATTCACTATCAGATGGACAATCTCGATAGAATATTGGATCATTGGCTGCAATAAGTCGAGCTTCCTTACAAATATTTATGGTTCAGTGACTTAGGGGGAGAAGCTAAACTTCATTCAAAATCTAGATTGGTTGGATACCCTCACTAATGATCATAGATGGTTACTGGGTGGTGACCTAAACATGGTCTGCAACCTAAAAGACAAAAGAGGGCGGATTCGCATAGTCGAGGAGTAAAGCAGGCTCTTTCAATCATTAATCGATAATCTTTGTCTCAGAGATCTGGAAACCCAAAATTGCCTCTTTACCTGCTCAAATCAGCGTTCAAGGTCCCAACAGGTGGCGTGTTTTCTAGATCGCTTCCCCGTATCAGAATCCCTCTTGATGGATGGCCTATCACTGGAAGCTAGCATCCTGGACACCTTCAGATCTAATCACTGGCCTATCCATCTCTCACTGAACATCTTTGGATCTTCATGGCACAATCCCTTCATATTCGAGCAATTATGGCTCACTCATCCAGAGTTCCGACCCATGGCTCCAACTTGGTGGAGGGAAGTGGCCATCCCTCAAGGTTCCAGAAAATATTAAAAAAATTTAAGCAGTGCCTCAAGCTTTGGAACAAACAGAACTTCAGGAACATTTTTGAATCCCAAAGGAATCTAAATGATCAAATGAAGCTCCTATAAATCCAAATTAGAAATCAGGGCCTCACGGAGGAACTTAAAGATTAGGAAACACTAGACAAATAACAGTTGAAAGAAAGTCAGTCTCAAGAGGAAGTTTTGTGGAGGCAAAAGTCATGAATTCAATGGCTTCAAGAGGGGGAATAAAGCACCAATTTCTTCCACGTAGCAAGGATCCAGCGAAGACACATCAATCGCATCACTCACTTGGTCACGGAGCAAGGAAAAATGCTCCAAAAACATGAAGATCTAGAGAAAGAATTGGTCTCATATTACCAAGACCTGTTGTCTGAACCCCCTGGTGATAGATATCCCGCCATAGAAAATACCACTCAGCACATTCCAAACATCATCACTTGGGATCAGAATGAAGCCTTGTTACAACCAATCACAATTGAATAAGTAGACCTAGCACTGCAAGACACTCCAGAAGGTAAATCTCCAGGTTCAGATGGCTTCACGACAAACTTCTTTCAATTCTGTTGGCCCATGATATGGGAGGAAGTATGGGAAATCATTGAGGACTCTTGAATTTATAGTTAGGTTCTCCTCGCGCTTAATGCAACTTTCCTCACCCTCATACCTAAATAAGAATGAGTCACTCATCCTAATCAATTCAGACCAATTTCTTTATGTAATGTAATCTATTAGTTGTTAACAAAGGTGATTTCCCAGCGGCTCAAGCCCCTCCTTCCCTTCATCATTTCTCCCTAACAGTTAGGATATGTTGAACGTAGGAAAATTCTTGATAGCATCATCTTTTCCCATGAATTCATACACTCCCTCCAAAGTACAGGCACTCCAGGTATGTTATTAAAGTTAGATATATCTAAAGATTTTGATAAATTAAGTTGGTCTTACATGACATCCATTCTTCTTGTTCTTTTCTTTTCTCTTGATTGGATTGGGTAGACTAGATTCTAAACCTCACTTCCTCTGCTTTCTTCTCAATACAGATCAATGGTGTTCCCTCCTGCCCCTTCTCTCCCTCTCGAAGAATATGGCAAGGGGATCCCTTGTCCCCATTCCTTTTCATCATCATGGAAAAAGGGCTAAGTCATTTCATTAAAGTGTCCATAGTTGATATATCCCTAGCTAGGACCCCCTTTCATGGCATTGATCCCCCAGTTTCCCACAACCATTTTTATAATGACACCTTAATGCTAGGATCCCCTACTATCCAAGAATCACTTTGGATCCTTTGTATTCTTCAAAAAATTTGTGAAGCCTTGGGAATGGACATTAACCGATAAAAATCCCAAATATTCTTCTTTAACACCTCAATCCATGTCCAACTTCATATTACCAATATCATAGGCTTCACGCATAGCTCCCTTCCATCCAAATACCTTGGCATTCCCCTTATAAGCAAAGCTTCTTGAAATAGCTCTTGGGAGGGGCTCCTTTCCTCCCTGGATAAAATACTTTCCTCTTGGACTTTTCGCTCACTCAACCTTCCCAATCACCTCATCCTCCTCAAGTCTGTCCTTCAAACCCTTCCCATTTATTCCTTCTCAGCTCTGGTGACTCCCAACTTCATTTTAACCACCATCAAAACCCTATAAAGGAAAATTCTCTGGAAGGCAGTAAAGAATGACTGAAAAATAGCTCTAATCAACTGGGAAAAGAATTGCAAACCAAAATTAAAAGGAGATCTTGGATTAAGGGACCCAACCATTCTCAATAAAGTTCTTAGTGATAAACTTTGGTGGAGGTGGCTTAAGCACCCCAAAGACCTCTAGGCCCGACTTTGGAGAAATAAATACGCTCCAAACATTACATAAAAGAAACTAATTAGATGGAATGAAAATAATCTGGGCTCCTTGATCTGAAACACCCCAAAGAAAAGCCACTCACTAATTGCAGATCATGCTTTTTAGGAAGTGTGGAATGGAAGAACAACTTCCTTTTGGTACAAGTCTTGGCAATAATGGACTTCTCTAGCGCATGATTCTATGGAAGAAAACTTTATTTCCCCTACCACTCAGACGGTTCTAATCATAGTCACGAACTATTGGTAAGAGGACCCCATTGGGGCTACCTGGCATCATTGGAAGTCCACCCACATGGAACTCCACATTCCAATGCACGTGGATCTTCAGCCTTGCCACGAGATAACCATCTCTAGGAAAATTCAAATTCTATAGGGAGAGGACATCTTAAGATGGGGGAATTCAAAGAAGCATAAAACATAAAGACAACCTTCCACCTTATCCCCTAAGAGCAAGTTTGGGCGAAAATATGATTAACTAAGCACTGGCCAAAAATTAGCACGTTCATCTGGATTGTCACACATAAAGGTATCCTCACCTGGTATAATCTCATGAAAAAAGGATTTGTCGGTCCTTCCATCTGCCCTCTCTTCCTAGGAGACTCTGAATCTCAAAATCACCTGCTTAATATCTGCTCCTATAGTTCGCAAATTTTGGACCAATGTGCCATAATCATGCATGTAACAGATCGCAATCTAGAAGGCCTCAGGGAAACCATATAAGGATGGAGAGACTCATATTTTCATTCTCATATCCTCAACCGCATCTGGAAGTTACTTTCAGGTTTCATCCTCTGGCATATCTGGAAAGAACGCAACAGGAGGATCTTCCATTCATATGATCTTGATTGGAAGATAGTTTGAAAACACATTCATGAAAACATCAGAGAAACCATCCACCTGCAGCCTTGGAAAGAAGAGGACTTTCCATGTCCTCCCCAAGAAAAGTGTATCTTGGACAGCTGGAACAACAACTTCAACCCTCATTCTTCCAAGAAACTTCAGAGATCCCAAGCCAAAGGCATACCTTCATACGGGTCCCCTACAACTCTAGGTTTTATCAAGTTAAACTTTGATGGAGCCTCCAAAGGCAATCTAGGCCATGTTGGCTTCAGAGTGGTTCTCCGCAACATCCAAGGAAACATCATGCTTATCACTGCCGGCAGCATTGAACACAACACAAACACCACAGCTAATCTCTGGGGTCTTATGAAAGGACTGTAGCTTGCTCAAGAGTATGGTCACCATAAGTTGATTGTCGAAGGGGACTCACAAATAATTCTCATCCTATTTGTAAAAATTCTCAATGGGGCAGACCCAGAAAAAATTTCCCCTTGCTAGCGACTTACCATAGGACTCAATGTCATTGCAGCTCTCATTCATCCTCACTTATCCCTCATTATGTCGCATGTTCAGTGGAGATATAATCAGATAGATGAAAATTTATCCAATATTGGGGTGGCTCTAGACAGACTAGATCTTATCTATACGTCCCCCACCCACAATGATCATCCAATCCTCTAGAACTATATTTCTCAGGCTCTCAGCACTGATAGCCCCTCGGATGGGGTGTCAGCAGGATCCACGTGTCCATGGGAGAAAGATGGAACCTGCCACCTCTCCATAGACCAGGTGACCGGCACATGTAGCATCCCCCCTTCCTTTATTACCCCTTGATGACTACTAACTGCCTTCACTTCTGTGAGATCCTAACTAACTGCTCCAATGTGCCCTTCTTTGGTTTTGTGTCCTGGCGATGGAGGAAGGATGTTGGTCGTCACCTCTGATTTCATGTGAATTGCATCTCCAGTTTCCTTATTATGGTGATGCTCCTCGGAAACCCTTGCACTCTTCCCTCTTTCCTGTTTGCAGCCCATGCAATCTGTCGACATCTCTTTTTTTTACATCCGTCTACACACTCTCGACCACACCTTACCCTCACTCATTGTTGGCTATGACTCAGCTTCGTGAGAAGCCAAAGTGAGGTCCTATCTGGTACCAAAACAAAGTGGCTATGGCGAGTCAGCATTCGTTTATCCTTTCTCCTTCACCTAGATCCTTGCTCCATTCCTTCGCCCAGTCCTCCCCAGGTCAGAGTGGTCTTCTACCTCTATCTTTGTTTTGGGCATGTCATGTGGAGTGGTTTGACCTCCATGGTAATTCTCTGGGCTACGCTCTTGGCCCAATCCAGGATATGGCCTTGTCTTCACAGCCAGCCTTGGCCCGACCAGTGATTTCACCACCCTCTACCCCCTCGCCACCACCCTCTGTCCCCTCACCACCACCCTCTATCCCCTTGCCACCCTTTGTCCCTTTGCCTTCTCTGGAGGATTTCCCTGCTCAATTGGAAGAGCCTACGAGACAGACCCATATTTTCTCGGATTATGCTTCTTGTTCAAGATTCCACGACTCGATGTTGATACTACAAGACCTAGTCTTTGTGGTCAGAAAGGACATGCATGACCTGCGCTTTCACCTGGAACACTTGGACAAGCGAGCGGAGAAAATTTAATCTCTGCTCGCGACCCTGCTTTGAACCCTACACTCTCCATAACTGGCCACCAGTGCCCCAGCTACTTTAGAGGCATTTCTTGCTCCAACTATCCAGGTGGTTGTCGAGGGCGACATAGACAAGCGCGAATGCTAGACACCATGAGAGTAGGAAGGTGCATAGGTGTCAACTTACATGTTTTACTTTGTCAATTGTTAATGTTTTTGGAGGATTCCTCTTAGGCCGTCAGCATCTAGCACAGTTAGATTTTTTGTCTGTCAGGAGTTAGTATTTTTTGGTCTTATAGTCTGCATGAATGGTTTGGTTGAATCGGTTTCCCTACGGGGCAATTCAGAAATTGTTGTATAATTTCCAGTTACTTACAAAGACAAGAGACTAGCTGAATTGGTTTCACTTCGGGGCAATTTAGCACAAACAATTCCTAGATATCTCAAACGATACTGTAATTTTGTTTCATGAAAGGTAATATATAGATTCTTACTTAAAAAATAAAATAAAAAATAACACATTTTAAAAAAAAGTGCATAACACAATTTTTTTTTAAAAGAAACTTTCAAAAAATATTGAAAAAATTAAAATAAAACATTAAAAAAATTGAAAAAAATATTTAAAACTAATTAAAAAAAAAATTATATTAAAAAAAAAAACCTAAAACATAGCAATGTGGGGAGGGAAATTACCAGAATTTACCCTCCCCCAGATATCATCCCCCATGCCCACCCAACTCATTATTTCCCCTCCCTATCCTTCCTTCTACCCCCTTCATCTCCCTCTCCCTCCCACCCTCCTCTACCCCTTTGCCTCCCCCGCCCCGCCCCTTCTTCCTTAGAACTCCAACAGACCATGCCAACAAGTGGTGTGTTCCAAACTTGTCACTTATTGGCATGGTCTACAAGTAGAGTAAGGAGGGGAAATGAGAGGTTGGGTGGGAACGGGGATGGATAATAAGGTTTTGGTTTTATTTTTGTTTTATTTCTTTTTAATTTTGTCTTTTAGTTTTATTTTAGATTTTTTTAATAATTTTTTATTTTGTTTGTTGTGTTTGTTTTTTTAGGTTGGCTTTTTAAGTTTTTTTTTTTTTAATTTTGTTTTTTAAGGTTTTATTTTATTGTTTTTCAATTTTTTAAAGGATTTTTTTTTCATTTTTTTTATACAATTTTTATTTTTTTAAATGTGTTACAAAAAAATAGTGTTATTTTTCATTCTTTAAAAAAAACTTGTTTACAGAGTTTTTTTTAATATATTTTTTTTTAATGTAATTTTTTTTTTTAAATAATAATAAATAAATTTTTAATTATTATCACTTTTTGATTTATAAGCCAATTTAACTTTTTTTTTTGCTTTTTTTTTTTTTTTTACAAAATCGTTTAGAGAGTTTTTTATTATATGTGGACTAGCCACTATTCGGTTACAAAATGGCAGAGCTACACTTATCAGCCGCCTGCAATAAGCTAAGTTACACTACTAGAAATACTGAAATTGACGATCTCCCCTGTAAGAGGTTCGGTTCTTCTGAGACCAGAATTATTTTAAAGCCTTGAGATCTATACAAAAATTCAAGATGCTTGAGTTGGGGAGAAATCGTTGCAGACCAAGAAGGTGACTACTCTTTGGGGTCCTTCCCCCATTCGATGTTCAGCTTGGACATTTTGCCTTCCAGTTGACAAATTCGATCCTCAAATTCATCTTTTGGGTTCTTCAGCTCCTGATGTAATTTGCCAAGCTGCTCTGTGAGTCCAAATTTTACAATGGAAATGTCCTGCTCCAGTTGCTCCAGCCGCCTTCCTGCCTCCGAGTCTAATTTCTCCAAGAAATCGAGTTGATACTGGAGTTTCTGCTTCAAGCTTTCCAACGTTTCATCCATAAGTTTCAATCGCTCCTCCATGGTGATATTTCGACTAGAACTAGCGGCCATCTTCCCTCCTCTGTTCCACGCGCTCTTAATCCTCTCAGACGGGTTCGCTTCACAGCTGAGAGTGGGTCTGTTCCTTGGCTGAGGATGCTTCACAGATTTAATCTTGCCCATCCTGCACTCATCATTTCGCCCTTCATTGATTTCCCCAAGAGGCATGGGCGTATAGTCCTGCTGTCTCCTCTGTGCATGTGATCCGATCTTTCTTGGACCGTCCTCTGCCCAGTTTGCCCTGTCACGCGCCTCTTCATTGGCTAAGTCTGGGCGCTGTCTTTTTGGTTCTGTCCCCCACTTTTCCACTTGCATGAGACTTTATCTTGGTGTGAAGGTGGGTCAAGGTATGTCCACCGTGGATAACTGGCCACTTATATTCATGCAGCCTTGTGCCAAGAGGGCGCCTCTATTCGCCTCTTCGTCTGCTTCCTTATTCAATTCTCGTAGGACATGAAATATCTGGTATGAGTCTAGCTTTTTCAGTAGGAGCCGAATTATGTCGATCAAATTATTGAGCTGGGCGCTTTGGTTTTTTGAGGGAATGATAATGGGCCTAATTAACATGCGGGAGTCTCCTATGATAATCAAATTCTGGATTCCGTTCCTACTGGCTTGGCACAGGCCTTGCCATAATTCCATTGCTTCTGCATAGTTGTTGGTGGCGATGCCTAAGCCAATGGCGTATCTCTCCATGACTTCTGCGTTGGGGCTTACAATAAATCCTCCTCCTCCTACTTGACCTGGGTTGCCCTTTGACGCCCTGTCAAAGAACAGGATATAGGCTTTCCTTTCGCTTTTCCAATTGTCAAATTCCTTCCTCCCTATCCTTATTTCCCAATTCTCCTGCATTATGGTGTTGACTGTGTTTCCTGTTTGCATTTGGATTTTGAATTGGGCTAGCCAAAGCTCTTCTTCTTCTTCCAGCTTCCTGTTGTATTGAGGATGATGATGGGAGCTGGCCCATTCGCCAAAGAATGCTTGAACATTTTCACTTACTATTGGGGCACTTCTTTTCTTATCTCTGAATACTCTGTTGCTCCTTTCCAACCACAGCCCCCATAGGAAAAACCTTGGGAGTGTTCGCCAGAGCCCCGAGGCATAACTTTGTTTCTTAAATTGGAAAGGATAAAGGGCGTTCCAACTTTGGAGGAGGGTTTTAATGTCTTGGGGAAGGGGAAGGTCAGTATGCAACCCAACTGCCAGCCTCCAAACTTCTTTTGAGTAACTACAGTTGAGAAGGAGGTGCTCTGAAGTCTCTTCAGCTTGTTGACACAGAGGGCACCTGAAGGGCCCCTCCCAGCCTTTCTTTTGGAGGTTCTCCCCTGTTTGAATGTTGTTATGAGTGAGGGTCCAGAGAAACAGGTCGATTTTGGGGATGGATTTATAATTCCATATGGATTTCCAAAGGGCCGGATTGGGTGGGACGTGGGGGATGCTTCAGAAAGTGCTATATCCCAAAGAGGTGGAGTAGGGTTGAGCATTCTTCCCCCATCCTCTCTCGTCTTTCCCTTTTTTTTTAATGGGGGACTTCCCCTTAAGACTGAGCTTTAGGGCGTACCAGTCATCTTCTAAGTCCGGAGGCATATTGCCCACTTCCCAACCTTGCCACGACTTGCATCTATCATTCCCCCAAGTTGAGATATCAAAGAGCGTCCTTAGATTTTTCCTGCCCATCCATCCTTTTAGACATTGTAGGTCTTGTCTCAATTCTAGAGGGGGGTCCCCTAGTATAGAGTCCTGCCAGATTTTAACTATTTTCCCATTTCTCGACACCCAGGTAAGGTGAGGAGTAAACAGGTCCGTGGCCTTTTGGAAGAGAGTGAAGATTGGGGACCCCTTGATCTCTCTACAAGGGTTTTCTATGCACCTTTTCCTTGTGCCTCCGTAGTATTTTTTCCACATAGCTTCCTTGCTCCAGGAAAGATCACCACTGACAATGTGCCATAGCAATTTCTCCCCTAAAGCCAGATTCTGCACTTGGGTGTTTTTAAAGTTGAGACCTCCTTCCAAGAGGGGTTTGGAAATTTTGTCCCAGTTTATCAGGTGAAGTCTCCTGCCTGTTTTCTTCCCACCTTCCCACAGGAAGCTTCTCTGCATTGCCTCCATTTTCTAGATTGTGGAATTTGGGGCTAGGAGCAGAGAATTCTGATAGATGGGAACACTGGCCGGGACAGATTTGATTAAGACTATCCTCCCTGCCAGATTTAGCCAATTCGCCCCCCAGGAGGAAATTCTCTTTTTTAGCTTGTCTATTAAGTGGTTCCATTGCGAGGCCCTTGGAGAAGCCTTAAATATAGGGATTCCCAGGTAGGAGAAGGCCTCCCAGTTGGTTTTCCCTTCCATCCCCAAAACTCTGGAAATTCCCAGCATTTCGTTGGGTGTTATGTTCCATCCAAAAATCTTGCTTTTTGAATGACTTATTTCGTTGCCTGAAACTGCAACATATGCATCTAGCTCCTCTTTGAACCTTTTTGCTACTAACAGACTTGCCCCTCCTAGCAGCAAGGTATTGTCCACAAATTGCGCATGGTTGATTTCTTTCACACCTTGTGCTATTTTTAGCCCTTGAAGGTTGCTTTGGATTCTGGAATTTTCCAGCTGATAGCTAAGAACCGAGGCTTGGATTGCATAAAGGAGGGGTGAGAGAGGGCATCCTTGTCTTAAACCTCTAGACGCTTTGAAAAACAAATTACTCTTCCATTGACCATGGGGACTATCCATGGCGACCCTATACAGGCTCTTATCCAATTCACAAAGGTCTGATCGAATCTGAACTTCCTCATTACCTCAAAAAGGAATTTATGATTAACTCTGTCAAAAGCATTTGCAAGATCTAGTTTAATAATCATACCTTTATCTTTTCTGCGTAGACTTGAATGAAGAGCTTCCTGCACCAGGATTATGTTGTCTGCTATTTGCCTACCTTTGATGAAGCCTCCCTGGTTCTCAGGTACTATAAGAGGAAGAAATTTTTTCAATCTGTTGGCGATGACCTTGGTAAGAATTTTATAGCTTGTGTTACAGAGGGAGATCGACCTGAATCGACTAAAACTGAGCGCCCCTTTATCTTTTGGGATGAGTGCCAGGAAGGAAGAATTTGTGCTTCCCCCTAGCTTGCTGCTCGCTTGTGATTTCCTTATCATTTTGGTTAGATCTGATTTGATTATTTCCCAGCACTGCTGATAGAATCGGGATGTGAATCCATCTGGTCTAGTGGCCTTATCCGGATGCATTTGGTCCAGTGCCTCTTTTATTTCTTGCTACGTGACTTCCTCCACAAGCCTGTGATTGATGTCATCTTTTATTAGATTTGGAACAGTGGTTAGGGGGTACCTTTGAGGGTCAATGCTTGCCCTTTGTGTTTCTGAGTAGAGGGTTCCAAATGTTTCAAAAGCTGCTTGTCTGATGCCCTCTGGATTAGCGATTGTAGTGTTTTGGACATGGATTTCCGTCACAACCTTATAGTGTTTCCTTACTTCCGCTTGCTTATGAAAATAACTAGTATTTTTGTCTCCCTCCTTCAGCCAGAGACTGCGGGACTTTTGCCTCCAATAACCTTCCTCCTCTCTGCAGGCCTTGTGCCATTGCCTTTGGAGCTGGTCCTCTTTAAGTAAGTCTTGCTGTGTGATCTCCCTATTTTCCAAATCGAGCTGATGACTCTCCAGACGCCTTTGAGCTTCTAAGCGTAGGGTGGTTGGATCAGATTGTCTTTTTCCCCAAGATTTTAGCGCAGTCTTGAGCCTGCGCAATTTTTCTTCCCAAACATAAAACGCTTAGCCATTTACCTTGCTTGTCCAAACACTGGATACTTTGCGCAGAAAATCTTTGTCCTGCATCCAAGAAGGATTAAATATGAAGGGGATGGGACTCTATCCTTGGTCCTTCATTCGATCTAGACTAATTGGCTTATGGTCAAAGGTGTTGTGGGGGAGGATTTCTGAGGTGGCTATGAGTCCAAGGGTCAAGAACGAACTTTGAACAAGAAATCTATCCAAATGAGCAGCGATATGCCCCGGATCTACCCTTTTGTTGGTCCAGGTATGGTGTCCCCTGATCGGCTTAATATCCATTAAGTCCCATGCTGAGATTAGGTCCTCCACACATTCTCTAGTTGGGTCCCTTACAATAGATCCCCCACGCTTTTCTTCCTGTGCCAGAGTTATGTTTAAGTCCCCTCCTAGTATGATGTTTTCTAACTCGTTGTCTGTTAGGTAGTCTAGTAGTGATTTCCAACAAATCTTTTTTTCTTCTATATGTTGTGGGACATAGATGTTAAAGAGACTTACCGTATGCCCTGACTCCATGTGGAGCAGTTGGGAAAAGATCCAATGCATACAAGAGTCTGAGCGGATCAGGTCTATTTTGGAGGCGTTCCACAGGGTGCAGATCCCTCCTGACGCGCCTCTGGCATTTTCGGCTATTCCTTGGCTGCTTCTCCATACGTTTTTTGAGACTTTAATAGAGTCCTGTTGACTCATCTTGGTTTCCTGGATAAGTAGGATGTCCGTTTTTTATGCTCTGATTATGTCCTTGAGAGCTTCTTCCTTCCTTTTGTTGCCTAGACCCCTACAGTTCCAGGAAGTTAGCTTCATTGATTACTTTGAGGGGGAGAATGGCCTCCTTGAGAGGCCTTAGCTAGCTTCCTGGTTTGCCTTACTCTGATCAACTACTTGATGGTTGGGTGTGCTCCTTTTAAAACGTCCTTGTAGGTTTCATGATCTCGTCCCACTTTTTTGAATTTCCTGCCTCTCCCCGGCTTCTTTGGGGTGTCCCAAGCTTCGCTTGCTCCTTCTGAGTCATTGCCTGATGAGATATCCCCCTCTTCGATGCCTTGAGTCTCCCCATTCCTTGGAGGGGAGATGGGTTTCTCCGCTTCTTCTATTGTTTTTTGAGTTTCTTCGATTTTTGGGGGTTGGGAGTTTCTTTCTTCTTCATTTTGGACGGCTTTGCTTGGGTCTGCCACCTCACCTCCATTACCCAGTGCCATGAAACTGTTTGTCATCTCTCTGTTTCCGGGTTCTTGAGCGGGAGCTTGGTTTTCCCTTCTTGGCCCTTTGGACTTTGACCTTCCTTTCTGGGGTTTCTGCCAACCTTCCTCACCTGCTTTCTCTGTGTTTGGGGTTTTTGGGAAGTTTCTTTGGAAATGCCCATATTCATGACATCTTCTGCATTTGAACAGGAGCTGCTCATAATCCAGTTTTTGTAGATGTTGCCAATCTCCAACCTTCAGTTTTATCGCTTTCAGCAAGCCTATTTCCAAATCAACTTCCACACAAATTCTAGCACAGGAATATTGATCTTTTGGATCAGCTCTGTCAATGTAGTTCCCTAGTCCATTCCCATAGCCTGCAACGACGAGGAGTTCCAGTAGTGGATTGGCAGGTTTGGGAGTCTGACCTAGACAGGGACATCTTTTGGCACTTCCAAAGCAGGGTCAAAGGTTGGAGTCCACCGATTCAGATAGAGCCCTTGTGTGCCCATGAAGTATGGCCCATTTCTGAATATTAGATCTTGGTCCTCTTGGGAGATGAATTCAAAAATAAAGTAGCCCCTTCCAACTGCGTAACAGGTTACACTGCTTGTTATGAGTGGTTGCCAGCTCCTTTGGATCCAGTTATCTGTTGACTTGGCTGAGGGCCAGAGGCCCATGAACTGACCTACCAGACCACGATCTGAGAGGGAGAGCGCTACTCTCATTGGTTGTTCCAGAGACAGATTGATCTCTGGAACGTCATCCAGTCTTTTCACAAAACTTGGAGCTTCTGCCTGGGGTGATTTCTTTCTGCAAGTTGCGACTAGTTTCCTGAAGGATGTGGATGGGGATGGAGGGGGCGGCGGATCCCCTCCACCCTGGCTTGGCATGGTAGCAAAAGAACTCAAACCCTAGATCAGAGCTTGATTTTTACCTGCTTGCGCGCGTTCGGTACTTTGCATTATGAAAAAATTCAAAGTTCAACTGAGAAAAAAATCATTGTCAAAGGCCATTGTTACAAGTTTTATTTGCATTGTTACCAATTGTCAAGGCCCTAGTTTTAATTAAGTTATAATTTTTAAATCCAAAAATAAAATTGATGTTATTGGAAGCATCATTTTTCAATTTGATAACCAATCTTCCACAATAGTATCGGTTGTCAAGGCTACAATTTCAAACAAGTCACAATTTTAATCACCCCCCAAAAAAGGGTGCTACTAGTAGCACCACTTTTTGAAATGGGGTAATACTAGATACTAAATATGACCTCTAAAAAAGTGAGAACTTTGTATTATTCTCATCAAGTTGGTAACTTTGTTATATGTCTCAAAAAATGATTCAAAATGGGGCACTACATATACCCCCTCTTCAGGAAAATTCATTTTAAAGTTCTAAAACAAGTATGGGAATCGTTGATGCATCTTAGCTACAACCTCCTAACTAATGGAACTAGGACTATAACTATCCCACTAGACCTTTACCTAGTCTACCAAACAAACTAGAAGCTATTGAGTGTACTGGTCCAAAATGCATATTGACTCAACCATCAAGGCCCCCTCATCTGACATCTACAAATAACTCAGATCAATAACATGAGAAGGATAAAAAAATATAATGACATAATATTGAGACATGAAAGACATCATGCGTACCATTTAATGATGTTAGTAATGCAAGAGGATAAGAAATTGGTCCTTTTCTTTCTAAAAATTCAAAAGATCTTATATAACATGGCGACAATTTAGCTCCTTTACCAAACTTAATTGAGCTCTTCTATGGTCTCACCCACAAAAATACCTTATCTCCATTTTCATAATTTTTATCAACTCTGTGTGCATCCTCATAACTCTTTTGTTTGTCTTGTGCTTCTTTTAATATTCCCTTAATCGTCCTCATTCATTCATCCATTTCTTGGATTAATTCTAATCCAACCAAGAATCTATCCTCTATCCTATCCCAACTGAGAGGTGTTCTACATGGTCTTTTGTACAAGAATTCAAATGGTTTCATCTTAATCAAACTTTAGTAACTATTCTTATACACAAATTCAACAAGTAGTAAATATTCTTCCCAATATTGTTGGTCCATCAGATACATTCACGACATGTCTTACAATATCTGATTTATTATTTTGGTCTATCCATTAGTCGTTGGATGGTATGTCATATTGAAGTATGTAACCCTAGTATCTCATTTATGAACACCATCATAATCTCTAGTTCTTCATAAATAGACTTCACTGGGATAAAATGTCCACTCTTTGTCAAAGTCTCTACTCCTAAAAATATTAAATTATGTCTCATCGATGTCATTGGTAATCCAACAATTAAATCCATTGAAATCACTTCTCATTTCAATTCTAGTATTGTATGTGGCTGAAAAAAACCTACCATATGATGATGTTTAACCTTCAATTTCTAACACTCAAGACATCTAGCCACAACATTTACTATATCCTTCTTCATTCCTTTCTAAATGAATAATGGTTTTAGGTCTGTATTCATCTTTTTTACTCACATGAACCATATACACTGCTCTATGAGCTTCTCTTAATTGTGAATTTCACCATTCAATAGTACATATATCCTTGGGTAAAATCATGAAGGTGGGTAACACTTTTGTGAGAATCAGGTCTCCAAAATTCCTAGCAACCTCTTTTCGGTCGAACTACTAATTCTTTCTGTCGAAAGTAAAGTTTTTTCCTCCGAAAAATGTTTCGGTCGAACCTTTAGACGTCAAATTGAATGGTACCATGAAGATGCCCTTGATTTTTGTGTACCATATTAGTCAGACAGATTTTTTCATCCGGTAACATCTTTTCGGTCGAAAGACTCTTTCAGCCGAAAACTTATTAGCGGGATGGTTTTTTTTCATCTGGTACCATCTTTTCAACCGAAAGATGTTTCAGTCGAAAGAATATTTCAGCTGTAAACTCTTTTTGTTCTAAACAAACTTTTAGCCGAAAACGTTTGTATATATCGCTCGCACATCGGTCAATCCACCCTTTTCTGAACTTCTGAGAGTCTAGTGCATGAGAGGTTGGCGGTTGTTGTTGGTCACGGTCGACATTGGTCATGGTTGTTGTTAGTTGTAGTTGGCATTGGCCGTGGTTTTTGTTGGGCGTGGTTGGCATTGGTCGTGGTTGTTGTTGTCCGTGGTTGGCGTTAGATCTAGACTCTCGAATCGTACTCAACTGTTGGAGTTGGACTCCCGAATCGTACTCAACTGTTGGAGTTGAACTCCCGAATCGTACTCAACTCTTACTCTTCTGCTTCACTGAGTAGAGTCATATCTTTATAGCCATTTCAATTCATATCTGCTGGTAAATTGCAATTCATATCTATTTATTAGAGTGATAGATTCATATCTTCTAGTAAATTTCAATTCATATATGCTGGTAAATTTCAATTTGTATGTGGTAAATTTTTTGAACCAAGTAGAGTGATAGATTGAGCATTGTTTCAAAATGATTTTCAACTAATACAAGGTCTCTAGTGTTAAGGCACCTATGTATGCTCTATATGTCATATAATGTAGATTTCATAAGGAGAATCTATCAACATTGATGATGAAATATTAGAAAATGTTGATACTAACAAATTTGGGAAGAAAGAAGCTAAGCATTATATAATATATCGAACTAAGAATATGTATAATACTTTTTTCAAAGATGAATCAGTAACAGTACAAGCTCAACTTTTACTTTGTACAATAAAGTCAAGAAAGTTAAAAGAAGCTGCATCATTATTGGGTATTCAAAATTTGACAAAAGATACAAAGGTGAAATAGAATATCTTTGACAATATAGCTAGTATGTTAAAAGCTTTCGGAAAATCTTGAAAAAAAGATGTCAGTGTTGCACGTAGAGTTATACAAACAACAATTGTTTCATCTAGCAATATAAAATATCATTTGACACAACAAATGGCAAAAGCGATGGGAACCTCAAGAAAAACATTGTACAAACATAGAAAATTTCGATTGTAAATAGATGCAAATGATGAACTTTCATGTTGGACAGTTATTTCTAGACAGCCCTACAAATACAGACTTGCAGAAAATGTTAAAGAATTGGCTCGTACTTGTTGGTTGACAGAATATCATGTTTCACCACATACAAGGGATGTGTTGCGATGAAGAATAGCATGAAAACAATATGAAGAACATCAAAAACATATATTGCCAATGACACAAATAGAATTGTTCAATAAGTTCAAAGAAGAACAGAAAGAAGTTAAAATTTACATCAATACATTTGTGCAACAAAAACCATGGTTTGTTAGACCCATCACTTTTCGTGACACTTGTTGTTTTCGTTATCATGTGGAATTTTAGTTATATTATGATACTTTTCTTGATTTTGGTAAGACTTTATGGCCAAGTTCACCTCCTCCTTCCACATTCCATGCTTTTATATCTGAAATTCTATGTGAAAGAGAAGGTGATGAATTATTTTACCAAAGCAAATGTGTGGGTGGAAAGAAATGTGATCGTTGTGAAAATATAAGTTTGTTTCACTCAAAGTATCCTATTGATATGAATGATCAATCATTTTCTAATATAACAGTCAATTGGAAGAGATATGAATATATCAGCAGCACGGCTTCACATTCTTCAAATGTTATTTCCAAAAGGATTGATTTGAAAGTAGATAAAATCTGTGTGATAGATTTTTTGAAGAATTTTGAGGAAGAAATTTATAAATACACCAAACATTCACATAGATCTCGATGGCAAGACCTACAATTCAAACAATCCCATGAAGTGTTTCCACCTTGGACAATTTTCTTTGTAGTTGATTTTGCAGAGAATTACACATTTGTTACACAAAAAGAAATAGAGAGTGAATATTATCATTCTGATCAAGTCACTATATTTGTCCATGTTCTATATAGACATTCTCAATGGAGTATTGATAACATAGAAAGAACCAATGAAAATTGGCATGTTATTAAAGAATGTCACTTTTATATAAGTGATGATCGAGCACATGATACACATTATGTACAACATTGTTTTGATAAATTTTATGATTCGTTGAAAGAACGTAGGATCAGATTCGATCAAAAATGGATATGGTCAGATGGATGTGTGGGTCAGTTCAAATCTTCATGATCATTCTATTGGTTTTGTCGTCTTCATAAGAAATCAAACATTACACATTTTTGGAATTTTTTTGAGACTGGTCATGGAAAAGGAGAGCATGATGGTGCAAGGGCATGTGTAAAACAAGCACTTCGAAGGTATCAAATGAACCCTCATGCCAATCGATTTGAATCCATTGATCAAGTTGTTGAATAGTTATAGGCACTAAGCCATGAAAACAATCCATCAAGGGATGTGCGCAGGTGTGTCTCTATATACATGTTACACATGTACACATGATATTTTTATTCACGTCTTCAAATTTATATGATCTTCAATCATTTTCTTGTTATATTTCAAGTTAACAAGTTCTTGTCTTGTGCAAGTGTTTTTGGTATGTTGGAATCCAAGATGTAAATAGATCAATCCCATATGAATTCAGTACAATAATTGGGACACAAAAAGTGCATTAAGTTAAAACAAAATGCTATCAAAATGTGTTTGCATTTGATAGAAGAAGTGAATCTTGTTTTTGTTTAGTTTGCATAGAGGACACAAAATCCATAGAGATTTGCTAAAACGAAAATGAGGAATATGTTAAAGCTTGGAGACATACTGAACTTAATATAAAAGGGAAAATTCCACTTGCAAGATCAGAGGAGATGGAATCAAATGAAACTATAGTGTCAGTCGATGGCGATAGAGTTTGTAATCTTGTTAGAGAAGGTAATTTTTATGTTTCAATTGTTTGAAAATATATTTGTTAAATATTTAAACAACTTGTAGATGAACTTGTAAGTTGGATATACAAAATTGATATATATAGTAGATGAGTTTAATGGCACGTGCATGTGTGCTAATATAACACGTACTACTTGTTGGAACATATTGAATCATTTGCAGGAGATGTCTTTGTCATGGTCGCACCTGTAGACAACACTGAAAACGTGAAATATTATTTGATGCGATGTGCAGAACAAAAGATGAGGTTATTAGAATATTTTGATGATAACGGTTTTATATGAAAGAGGATCCAACGTATTGAAAGGTTGTTTTTTCCAAGAAACCCATCAAACCGATAGTCATGTTCACTTTCAAGACTATCTGTCGGATGTCATAAGTTGTAAATATAGTCATTTGGTATGTGCAGCACACATAAAGTTAATAGAAGTTCAATCAAGAAAAAAAACAAAAGTTAGAAAATGGAAAATGTCCAAATTTGATGATGAACGAATAATTGAAGATAGCATACCATTACAATTTCTTTAAACAAGTGACATACATTCCAGAATTTATGAAATGAAATGAACAATGGTTAAAATTTACAATAAGTTTGATGCAATGCATATGCATGCAAAATGAATCTATGGAAGCTTGAGAAGTACATAATCTCTACAAGAATGTGTATTCAAATATCCACACAATATATGTGGAATTATGTTCTCCCTTATTAAATGTCATGGTCAAGGTGAAGATGGTGGCATAATCCAAATTTGTAGGAACATATAGTAAAACAACGTAATTGATAAATAGATAAAAATCTTGGGAAAACTACCTTAATGAACATGGCATGAAATTTGAAAGACAAAGGCAGTTGTAGCCTTTGAGATAGGGAGAGTTAATGTTTGATCTCAAGTTACCATTTAACTAATATGAATGATTGAAAACATTATGTAGGTTCTTTGAAATAATTATGGGACAACTCCAAGCCAAACCATCTAAAGAGAACTTTCTCCATTTATCATGAAGGTAGTTTAATATTCTAATGACTTTATCACGAACTTGGAGATGCCTACCTAAGTACAACTTTCCTTTCATATGTTTCCATTTATATTTTCATATATTTAACATTTTTTAAATCTCTAAGACATCTTTGTCAACCTATTCTAACTATAGAGGATAAACATAGTGAACCTCATCCAAGGTTGATAATCTTTGGATAATTTTTGTAAATGAAGGAAATGCATTTACCTGAGTGACTAGAATGTGGTGAGGTTATATGTTAAATTGAAGAAGGTCGTGCCTTTGATGAGATTTTGAACTAGGATAAACCTATGAGGTTTCTTTCATTGCAGATAACTCCTCACTATGAACTAGGGATACTAATGATGCCTTGGTTCACAACATATGCCTTGGTGATGCCTAAATTCGCAACATGTTGAAGTCTAGTAATGAAGGAACCGAGGGAAAATAAAATTGTAAAAAATGTGGTGTTTGGTTGTTGAATAGGAGAAAATGGCATTTTAAATGAGGGAAATCACCTCAAAATCCTCCTCTTTGTGGAGCAAGNCCCCATTGCGGATTAATCATGTCATTATTATTATTATTGTTATTGGATTAATCCCCATTATGGATTAATCATGTCGGTAATTGTATAAGGACCAAATCCCCTTTTGCGGATTGGTTATCAAACAATTACAAAGGGAAGAATAAGAAGTCGACCCCAACAGTTATTATGGAAGACCCAAAATTAATTAAAGATGGGTTTACCCACCTAGAGTGAGAGGTCGGCCCTGCCAGATGTGACCTTTCACACGTGCCAGTCTTGTATAAATAAGAGGCTAGCGCCTCACTTCAAACACACAACTCACTTTCTCATTTTCTCTTATGAGGCAAGCTACAATTACCAGAGAGAAGAGGAGAAGAATGGTGCATATCTTGGGGAGGACTTTCTGTATTGGTTTGAGTTATCTCTTGAACATTTTTTATATCTATTTATGATAAGGAAGTTTTGCTGGGTTTTCTTCCCCTAGAGGGTTTCCCAAGATAAATGTTGTGTCTCTTGTGAATGTGTATTTCTCAGTGATATTGTTCTTATTATGCTCTTATCTATTGAAATGCAAAGAACTATAATAATGGCATAAACATTAACACCGACGAACATGCCCTGATGTTTTAATCTGACGAATAAAACTAGATGTGAATGGGTGAAAAACATAGTAATGTTGTAATGTGTTAAACATAGTAACGTCACACAATGAAAAACATAGTAATGTTGCAATCTGATGAACATAAAAACGTTTCATTTTGTTGAACACAGTAACGTCGCAATTTGTTCAACATAGTAACATCGCAATGTCATGAACATAAATTAACTTCGCAATGTCATAGACATAAACTAATGTCACAATGTCATGAACCTAAACTGACGTCGCAATGTGACAAACATAGGCATGTCGTTGCAATGCGGGTAGTAACGTTGCATTGTGACAAACATAAATAGATTTTACAATGTCTTACACATCACCTTGTCATCGAAATGTGATGAACATTTTCTCACGGTGCAATGGGACACACATATCCCAACATCAAAATGTGACAAACATTTCCAAACATCACAATGTGTCAAACATCGTAACCTTGTCATTCTCTGAGCATGCCTCAACGTTCTAATCTGGTGAAAAAAATTGGACATTACAACGTGATAAACACAGTAATGTTGCACTATGTTAAACATAGTAACGTCACACAGTAATTAACATAGTAACATTGCAATCTGATGAACATAAAAACATTGCAATTTCTTGAACATACTAATGTTGCAAAGTAATGAACATAAATTGACATTGCAATGTGGCGAACATAGGTATGCCATCACAATGTGAATAGTAATGTCACATTATGAAAAACAATCAGACGTTGCAATCTGTTGCACATCACCTTGTCGTCATAATTTAACGAACATATACATATGTCGCAATGTGGATAACCATTAATGCATTGGGGACACATAATTTGATGGACATAGTCTCTTAATCTTAGTCCACTTCTTACTTTGTTTGTTTCTAATTTTAAAATAGGAAAAAAACTTGATGTTGCAATGTGACAAACAAAACATGATCAACATTGCAATGAAATAATGCCATAGGAAAGTTTGGTTAAAAACATAATGAACATGGTCCACCATAATCAGATCCACATGGTCAACGAAGGT
>JZKD02S0189778.1:12582-22625 GCA_000966675.3 Picea glauca | reverse complement strand
GTCATCACCTGGTTGTGCCACCTGTCATCACATGGTTGTGCCACCTGTCAGTCGGGATTTCGCATATCGCGAAATCGGGATTTTCGTTGCATTGTTTTCTTTGCATGTTGAAACCTTGATCCCTGAAACTCTGATGAAGCCTTCAAGCTTCCACGTGTCCACACGAATAGACGGTCCGGATCTCATTCTCTATTCAATGGCTGAGATTGAATCGGGATTTCGCATATCGTGAAATCAGGATTTTCGTTGCATTGTTTTCTTTGCATGTTGAAACTCCGATGGCTTATCGCCCTTGATTCTTTTGCATATCTGACGGCTGTCAGGTATTTGCTTCCAATCTGATGGCGCAGATCACTTCTTCTCCATGCCAACAACTGCACTTAACATCTGCGCAGTTTCTCCCGATCCAGCAGCTGTCGGGATTTCCGAGTGAGATCCGACAACTCTCGGTCTCTTTCCTGTGCTCCTTGCACGTAAAAGAGCGCTATGCCTCCTGAGCTTATTCTTTTGTTTGTCTGTCATCCTGTAGGACAGGCCAACAATCCTTTGTACATACATGCCATCTTTATTGTTGTACTTTCCATCAATGACAAGTATATGCTACCTGTTAATCATTTCCAACACTTACTCTTTCAGGATTTTTCATTCAAGGCAATTTTCAAGCCTGGAAGATGTAATGTAGGTCTGGACCACCTATTCATACTGGAATCAGGGGAAAGTGGAGGAGCAGTGTATGACCAACTCCCTGATGCAGACCTGTTATGAATTGAATCCATCCCATAGTATATTGAATAAATAGTTGCCTTCCTCAGCTCAAGGACCTGCCCAAAAAATTATTCCACAACCCAAAAAGGACATCTAGTGGTCCGAGTAGTAGACTACCAACTCATTGCAGGGAAACTCTATAAGGTGGGACTAGGTATAATCCTTAGAAGGTGTGTCCTAACCCATGAGAGGAAAGATGTCCTGTGGGAATTCTATAGTGGATTTGCGGGAGGACATGTTGGAGGGAAAGCTATAACACAAAAGGTACTTCAATATGGGTTATGATGGCCATTGTTATTCAAGGATGCTAAAGATTATGCTAGATATTCTAACATTTTCCAACGATTCAAGAATCCATCATGCGGAGATGAATGACCTCTTAAGCCAATTAGAGAATTGAAGGCCTTTGAGAAGTGGGTTGTTGACTTTGTTGGACCAATTAATCCACCTGAAAAGCATTCAAAGGCCAGATATATCATCACCACAACAGACTATCTCACGCGGTTGGTTGAAGCAGATAAATTTTAGGATTTTTCAATAGATATTGTTGCTAGATTCATATTTGAGAACATTATTACTTGGTTTGGATGTCCCAGGTGTTGGCATATTTCTTGTTGTCATTGATGTCAACAGTAGTAATTAGTTGTAGCCATTGATGTCAACCCTAGCCATTGGCTTTTGGACCCAACAATTGATCGAAGTAGATAGACATGAAGGAAATTACACATGCAGGTACAACACCCATGGATGGATAGTATAAGTCATTCCATTTTCAATGGTATGTGGCACGTCATTTGGAACCTCACGATTGAGGAGAAATGAATTTTTGAAGATGACAATGTGAATTGAAGCATAAACTACATGTTGGCCCTAATGTTAAAAGGAAGTGAAATAAATGGTATAAATACATCTCATTATACATTCATTTTTGAACACACATAAGTTTGTTAATGAACAAGGAGATATAAGTCGAATTTCAGAGGAAATTGGAAGTAAAGAAGGCCAAATTTCAAGGGAGGATGAAGTCTTTTGGTAATGTGCTCTAAGGTGTGTTATTTATAGGCCATCTTACCATTTTTTCTATAAATTTGTTTTTAGAACAATTCAGATGGTGAAATTTTTATTATATTGAGAAGACATATATAGGTACCTATGGTAAAAATTTCATCTCTTTATTCGCTATAATTTTGGAGATACACTTTGTGGAAGATAGGGTTTTTGACTAGTCCTGAAGCTAGTCATAAACAAGTGTTTTAGGTAAAACAATCATAACATATTCATAGAGAATCCAAATGAAGTGATACAAATTTCATTGGAAATAGTACGGGTTGTAGTTTCCTATGTATAAATTTTAGAATCTTATGTTAAATATTGAGCGCAGGGCATGTTGTACAAGTTAGCTTTCTTGAATAAACTAGATTTGAATAAGGTCTACCATTTTCTCTATAACTCCTTTTCTAGGAGGATTCAAGGAGTGAAACTTGGAGGAGTTTCATAGAATACATTGAGTAATATTATCCATAGTATCAGAGTATTCCAAGAAGTGAATAATTTTAGAAGTTGAAGAAGTCTTAGGAAGCATTATCAGGTTCTATGTGATGGTTGGTTAATGGTGATAATTTAATGTAAATTTTTATTATCTCTCATATATTCTTGGGTGGAGGGATGGGGAAAGGATGGAGAGGTCAACCCTCTCTTGATATTGGAGAATTGTATCTTTCCTTTGGAGGATTATCCCTCCATATATATTTGGAAGTTGTAGCTACCTTTGGAAGTCTTTACTTCCCTTGAACAATAACTATTGATTATTTCTCATATATTGTGCATGTTGTATTGTGGTGTATTGGTGTAACTCTTCTACCATTGTTCATTGCTCATTGGATATAATAAAATATATAATATGGTTGAAGTATAAGTTGATTTTTTTTTAAAATTGTACTTGATACTGATTCACCCCCCTTTGAGTATCATCAATTGGATTCAGAGTTGGTTGCCTTCAGAACAATTTAACCACTGGAAGGAAAATCCTGAGCAGATATGGATGACCATGAGAACATTCCAAATGGGATTCAACTATTTGATGGAAGAAATTATGCAAACTGGAGTGATTGAGTGAAAAATTACCTAAAAAATTTGGGAGTAGACATTTGGTACTCAATTGTAAATGGCTATGTAATCCTAAAGAATGCTCCAACCGATCCAAATGAGAAGAAGATTATGAGTTGTAATTCAAAAGCTAGGCATGTTATTCTAGGTGAATTGAAACCAACCATTTAAAAAAAAAGTGATGGGATGCAACACTGCTAAAGAGGTATGGGACAAACTCAAGAGTATCTATGAAGGTGATCCAAAATTTAATCAGGTCAAGCTTCAATGACATAGAGTAGAATTTGAAAGTTTGAAGATGGATGAAAAGGAAGATATTGCAACCTATTTTCTTAGATTTTATGAAGTTGTTAATGCTATTAGAGGATTGGTGACGATATCAATGAATCCTTGGTTGTACAAACATTGTTGAGATCAATTCTCTTAAAGTATGATGCTAAGGTATCCTCCATTGAAAAAACTAGGGACTTGACCAAAATGCCAATGGATGAATTACATTGGTCTCTTATAGAATATGAAATGAGAATAGGTATAGAAAGTGACCAACCAAATAATGAAGCATCCCTTAAATCGATAAATAAGAAAAAAATACAAGGATAATGACCTTGATGAAGAAATAGGAAATTTCGTAAGAAGGTTCTAGAAGGGTACTGGAAGATACAAAGGTAAGTCTCCTCTCAAATGCTTTAATTGTGGTAGAATAGGACATATTGTTGAAAACTTCTACTTTAAAAAGATAAGTCTCAACAATAAAAATAGCTTCTACTCCAAGGATGATGACATCTCCTCAGATGAGAGTGATGAAGAAGATAATGATGGAGGAGGATAAGTCCTCTTCATAACCCAAGAAACCCAGGATGATGATCACAAGAGTTCTAAAGAAGAAAAAATCATTTTTGAAGAAGATTCAGATGAAGAAACGAACCTTGATTTCTTTTGGGATACAAAGGCAATGTAGAGAGTGAACAAGAAGATGAGAATCTTGAAAAGTTAAAGCATGTTGAAATTGAAAATAACAAGCTTAGAAATACAAACATAATACAAAAAGGTGAATTGAGGAGTTGTGAAGAAGAGAATTACAGGCTTGAAAATGCCATTGGTAGCTTGAAGGAACAATTAGAAGATTATGAGAAATTGAAAGAAGAATTGGATCACACAAAAGGGGAGTTGCTATTGACAATAGAAAAGTTGAAGAAGTTCAAAAAAAGAACTGAAAAATTAGATGAGATCCTTAGCAATCAAAGATATCCAAATGACAAGACATGACTAGGATACAATGACAGTTTGAAGACAACAAAACAAGACAAGGAATATGAAAAGGATGAAACCAACACTCCAAAGAAATTTGAACAAAACGATGGAAGACTAGAATTCAGAAGGAATGAGACATCAAGAAGATCCTCTCCCATCAGGTATGAAAACAATCATTATGAAGGAAACTACAGAAGAATAGATCGTGAACCCAGATGGACACCACAAATAAGATCACTTACTCGTAGGTATCAAAATTTCTTTCTTGGACATTGTTATACTTGTGGAAATTTTGGACACAAGGCAATCAATTATAGAATCAATGAAAGGAATAAATACGCAAGATGCATGAATGATTCAAATAGTAGATATGGAAATGGTCATAGACATGTCAACAAAAATTATAATTCATTTGACCCATTAATGGATCAAAATATTGTATACTACAAGTGCAATAATATTGGTCACAAAGCACGAGATTGTAGAGAGATGAAGGAAGATAATCCTATGCCAAATGTCCCTATACCAACTACAACATGGAAAAGAAAAGAAATTCCACAAAATGAAAAATGTCGAATATCATTGGTCACTAGAGAATGCAAAGAATAAGATGAATGGTTCATAGACAGTGGGTGCTCATCTCATATGACTGGAGATCAAAGAAAATTTGTCATCTTGAAGAAAAACGGTGGAAATGTTGCATTTGGAGATGACTCATGTACCAAAATACTTGGAAAAGGAACTGTAAATCTTGGAAGTGAAAATGTAAAGGCAGGAAAAGTCCTATTGGTTGAATATCTGAATCATAATATGCTCAGTGTTAGCAAAATATGTGATCAAGGAAACACTCTTACGTTTGACTCCCGAAAATGTAAAATTATAGAAAATAACTCAGGAATATTGGTTGCAATTGAAACAAGAAGACCTAACAACATATACATCCTAGACATGAAGAAGAGAGAGAAGAAAGAATCCACACAAAAGGATTCCAAGGAAGAAAAATTCCCAAAGACCAAAAATAAGGATGAAGTATTATTGAGTGCCACATGTTAAGGGGGAGCAACCCCAAAGAAGAAGGTCACCTTATGCCATTGAAATCAAGGGGAGAAACCCCACCCTTTGCCATTGATGTCAAAGGGGGAGAGGAATTGGTATCATGATGATAGGGGGAGCATGAGTGTTTCCATAAATGACAAAGGGCGAGATTGTTGGAATATTGCTTGTTGTCATTGATGTGAACCCAAGCCATTGGATTTTGGACCCAACAGTTGATCGAGGTAGATATACATGAAATAAATTACACATGTAGGTACAACACCCATGGATGGATAGTATAAGTCATTTTGTTTCCGGTGGTATGTGGCACGTCATGTGGATCCTCACGATTGAGGATAAATGAATTTTTGAAGATTACATTGTAAATTGAAGCATAAACTACATGTCGACCCTAATGTTAAAAGGAAGTGACATAAAGGATATAAATACATCTCATTATGAATTCATTTTTTAACACACAAGTTTGTCACTGAACAAGGATATATAAGTCAAATTTCAGAGGAAGTCAGAAGTAAAGAAGGTCGAATTTCAAGGGAGGATGAAGTCTTTTGGTGATGTGTTCTAAGGTATGTTATTTACTGTTCATATTACCATTTTCGTTATAAATTTGTTTCTAGAATGATTCATATGGTGAAATTTTATGCTATTGAGAATACATATCTAGGTACATGTGGTAAAAATGTCATCTCTTTATTCGCTATAATTTTGGAGATACACTATGTGGAAGATAAGATTTTTGACTAGTCTTGAAGCTAGTCATAAACAAGTGTTTCGGGTAAACCAATAATAACGTCTTTATAAAAAATCCAAATGAGGTGAGACAAATTTCATTGGAAAGAGTATAGGCTTCAGTTTCCTGTGTACAAATTTCATATGTTAAATATTGAGCACGGACCCACAACTATTAGGTCACATTGGGAAGCTTAAGTATTCTAACCATGACGTAGTAGATGAAACCAAATATCCAGATCTTTCACCATAGGTATTTATGTAGAAAATATTTGTGAACCAACTCAAAGAAACCATCACTCAGCCACACTAGTGGGTAGCTGGACTGGACAGAACCATAATTCTAGGATTGCAGAAGATACCACACTTTGGCAGAGGCCAATATGCGATGACATGCATCAAACAACTGCCAGTAGTTATGCATGGAGGGGATATATGGATGGGAAAATCCGTCCCCATAACTGTTGAACTTATCACGTAGATAAAAAGCTTAACCATCGTGGGTATGGATCCTTTACTAATTCTGGACGATAAGTCCAACGAAACAACATTGGTAGAAGTGATGAAGAAGAAATATGGCACTGAAAAGGGAACAAGAGGCATTATCATCAAATGGATCAACAATGTCGTGATGCAATTGGGCGCAAATATCTTAGCCTACAAACAGCTAAGAAAATGCCGCAAAGATGAAGTACTGGCAGGAATCATTGTTGTTGCAGCTTAGTGCGTAGAAGGCACCTCCATGAGCTGAGCACCATACCTATCAAACTTGTTCCAAGTAGATTGTAAAGATGTACAAGATGTAGGTACGAAATTTCATTACTCATGGCTGATGACTCTCGTATCTTTCATGGGATGGAGAGAACTAGAATATGTCATCCTTGGTACCACACCACAACCAAGAGGAGCAGGAAATCGCGTACTAAGATCTGTGCCACTAGCCAAGCATAAGAAGCGGAATGTAATCATATTCGAAGCTTACCTATGGGAGATACAGGAAACTATCAGTCGAGCATGGAGAATAACACCAAAGGTTGTCACACGATACAGGGGCATCGCCAATTTCTGGGCTAGGAGACAAGCCATGTGGATACAACCAAGGCAGGATCTAGATAAACAGTGGCTACAGATGCGCTACTGCATCACTAAGGGAGATATTGACATGGTCATTAGCGAATGGACTGATGAATGGAGGATTCCAACCCTACCTAGAGGAATATCGAGACAAAAAATAGAAGGAGGGGCTGCGCGGGCGGAAACACAGCCTCCAAAAATCCCAGTACCCAAGAAACGAAGAATGAGCCAAACCAAGCCAACTTAGGCATATGACGGCTCAAAGCAGCTAGGGACCCATAAGGGGAGGACAAAAACCACCCATCCGACCAAGGGACAGAGGAAACTGACTGAGGGAGCATGTGCAACCGCATCGAACCCCATCACACAGGAGCCAGGGGGAACTAAGAGACCAGTGGTACAGGACGTAGGTGTGCACAAGAAAATGAAGGCACAACGGTCACCACCAGACTACACAGTCATGGAGGATGATGGAGAGATGATTTCCAGGATGGTACAAGACTACCTCACAGAAGATTTCGATCATGTCATGCACCATAGGGATAAACTGCAGAAGGAACTAATAGAAATGGGATATCTCCTTAAGAAATTCAGGGAAGCCCAGATCACGAGTAGCAGTAGATTCATAGAGCCATCAACCACATAGACCACAGAAAGGGTGGAGGTAGAATAACGCGACCCAGTTCTTACGATACCACATGCACATTCCATGGTCTATATAAAGCCTAGCATGCTGATAATGGATGAAATTGTGGGATAGACACCATTGACATATTTGGATAATATCCAATTGGTCCTGACATGGATGCCATCAAAAGCATTATACAAACTACAGGTTAGCGTCAACCACAATATGCAATCACGAGCACATAAAAATTTAGTTGAGCTACAACAAGCAACAAAGAAGCGAGAAGCGTTGGAAACAATTTATGCATAGGCCAAATCTGAAACAAAGGAGGAGAAAGAATGCCGAAACGAGTTGGAACGCAGAGTGGAGTAATTTTTTTGGAAACTTCCAACTACTACACAAGGAAATGAATTCCCAGTCGTAGAAAAGATCAACTACATTGAGAAGGAAATTGATCAGTATCAGAAGGAGATCGAGACTCTCCTTGGACATATTAGACTGAAAACTCCACTAGCAGTGAAGGAGCAACGGAAGAAGGAAACAGTAATGCAACTGCAGGAGCTAGAAAAATAGGTCAGCATGGTAGTCGACTTGCTGGATAAAGCAACGCAACTTTGGACAAGGTTGGAAGAGGATTCATAGGTCCAACACTAGGACAAGGAGGAAGAGAGGATCAATGCAACGATCCAAGAACTCAAGCAGTGATAGAATACCATACCAATTCCAAAACATGTCAAGGGAACGCAGGAGTTGAAGAAGATACAGGTAGAACTTATCACTATGCAAACAAAGAAACATGAGCATTAGGCTAAAATATAACTGTTGCAGGAACGGGTAGCAAAAGAACTTGTGTAGGTAGAAGAAGTGAGAAAACAAACAACAGAAGCTCAGCTAGAATGCACAGGACTGATGAGCAAGGAAGTGGCAGCTTAGACAGTTGACCCCATCAAGGAGAAAACCTCTCAGGCATTAACAAAAGAGACAGAGTTGCAGGAACAGTTCCAGATGATCACCAAGGAGATCAAGGAAGCACAAAGAAATTAGGTGACTCAAGATGAGTCACATGTCATTGTTGGGGGCCTTTTGGCACCAAGTTGAAGGGGAAAGAAGAACTATTGTGGGAAAGAAATCGTTCATAAAACTGAAGTAACAACTGGCAAAAGAACAACACGCGCACATGCAAGAAAGCATGCACAAAAGAAAGTGATAGCTGGAAGAGGAACAACACAATTGGAGAAAGACCTAACATAAGAAGGGTTAGGGTTTTGGTAATATTCTGTAAAAGGACGAAGAGCTCAAAATGTATAGATATAGATACAAAAGTGTCATATAGGGAGTTGCTAGTAGTTGTTAGTAGTTCTCTTAATGTTTTAGTTGTATGAACCGATTTTGAAAGATGTTGAGAAAAGATGATATGAGGGAAGGCATATATGAGGATTAGACCACAGGTTGTGGAGCCTGGTGCGATCTAGTTCGCCTCACATAGATATTACCTAGTTCTATGAATAATTTTAAGCGTGTGGTACCAGGAATGCAAAACTTCCATAATAAAAGAGCCAAGAGACAAATCTTTGTGGACGTAGCCCAGGAGGGGGTGAACCATGGTAATACTCATTTAATATGTTGAATGTATGCATGTCTCTTATTTATTTCAGCAATTACGGGTTAATCTTAATGAATGAGTTAACACATTGTTATGAATCTGGTTATACTTTGCTTAAATTACACTGTGGAATATACGTATGCGACTCCAAGGAATAAGTAGTTTCCATGATAGCTCATGATATATGGCATTAATCAAGAAACCCCTGTCCCCTACTATGTCCTAGTCTGTGAACACCTGAGTCTCACAACTACCCATTTAAAGCTATCTTGGGTGAGACTGCGCAGTGCCTTTCTGGTGTTGTTTTGCCTTCTGGTTTACCAGTAGGGCCGATAGTTTTAGAGGATTTGTTGGAACCCTGAATGACATGAACCTTGGGTCAATAATTTAGATAACCCAGGAAGGGAAATGATAACCAACATTGGCACTAAGATGTAAAGGCATAGAGGTGATGTGGCATGTGAAGGTGACGTGGAGGCAGAGGGGAGGGTGCAATGATAGGCATAGTGGGGACAACAACTACGCAGGTGGAAGTGACATGGGAGACGTGTCATGAAGCGAGTGGGGGGAGGTAGAGAGGGGATGTGACATGAGGTGGGAGTGGGATACACTTGGAAGGCAGTGATAATCGGGACATGAAAGAGGGGATGTGATGGGAAGAGAGATGAGTGAGTGGATGACAGGTGTTTTCAGGAAATGAGGGCAATAAGAGGAGGCGGTAAGTGGTCTACTCGGAGGGAAGGGTGTGGTAAGAGGTTTTGAGTGGGGGGGTATGAGTTAACGAGGAAGCACCATGATAGTGGGGGTGTCGCGCTAAAAATCCACCAAATC
>JZKD02S0189767.1:0-22625 GCA_000966675.3 Picea glauca | reverse complement strand
GTTTGATTCCTCAAAACCATTACGGTTGAGAAAATCGTGCCAGGAATCTCGACGTAAACCCAATTCATAAACAACCATCATTTTAATCAACCCAACATGAAAGAGGCTAGTATCAGCCTGACTTTGCTTGTACTTCTTAGCCATTTTGAATAAACTTCGGTACAGATAATGCGGCATGCTAAGATGGAAACCCATAAATACCATTAACAAGCGTAGATGAAACAGGAAAACAAATCCATACCTGCCTTCACAAGTAACGAATTGCTTGAGAATCATCAAGAGATCATACCAGCGGGGTTTCAACATCTTCGCAGGTAAACCTCTGTTGCACGACCTCACTGTCCGAGACCGAAACAAAAATGTCCACGGGACATCGTTTACTTTGTAGCTTTTAGACCATCTTTGTCCCTTGACAGGCAGACTATTTGCCAGGCTGAGAGATTGTTCGGTGATTTCAAGCTGGACATCTCCAACTTTGGCTCGGAAGCCATCAAACGACAGGGCGAATTGTCGAGCAACATAGATATTAAAACCATCGAACTCTCTGTCAAGCCTCTTTCATCAAGGGTTATAAAAACATTACTGTTGTCCCACCTGTCACAAATCTGAGACAATTGGGAGAGCTTCCTAAGTTGAAATGGTTTCTCCAAGGCCGACAATATAGTCAACCTTAATTTAAATGTAAATCCCACTTTTGATAGTCCTGTGACCGAAAGTCAGGGTTTCAATTCACCTGATGGTTGTGAAATTAATGAATCTGTGTTTATTGCTTTGAAACCCCCCATTGTTAAGAAATCATGATGTATGTTCTCATCCAGGAATTCGTTGGAATATGTAGTGAGATGAATTAAAAGGGAAGGTTTCCCATATTCTTGCTAATGAACTTAATCAGAACCATAGTGATAAACCCATTGTAAGAAATTTTCGTAAGGGTAAGAAAAAGCAAAGTTCAAATTTGAATTTTAGAAATAAGACGTCTAGTCCATTGATTTCTAGGATTTTAAGGAATCGAAAAAAGGATCATTTGAGCTCGATCTCTATGATAGAGGTCAATGATAACTATTCATATAAAGAGATCAATGATTTCCTTTCTCAGGAAGATATGGATTATCAGTATCTCAAGAATGAAATTATTGGTCAGGTTGAGCAGTATGATTTTGTCTCTAGGTTACATCTATTTCTGAAAGGCCAAGAAGGTTTTGTTGGCATTAGTCGTGACATGAAACAAGACATAATGAAGCATGAAATACCCATTGTTGAATACATTCGACATCGGTCTTCTATAGCACCAATACATTGTGACAATTGCTTATATTGGTTAGAGCGCTATTACAGGGATATACCATTGTTAGAGGCTCAAGTTAAATATCTGGTTCTCGGAATGCTTTACTTGAACAAGAAAACAAACAATTGAAAGTATGAGTAGAGAAATCAAATAAAACACCCAAAAGATCTGATAATATAATCATAAAAAATGCAACCAACTTAAAAGCCATCATAAATTCGGAAATGTCTGATCCTTCATTTGCTAATTTCTAATGGTAAAAATGATTTTGTTTTATTTTATCTCGTTCTATTATGAAAAAACAAAATAGGAATATTCAATTTTGATTTTATTTGTTAATAATAAGACTAGCTACAAAATCTTTGATTCTGTAGCCAGTCTATTTCTGAATAATTAGTTAGCATATTTTTTGAATATCAATTTCGTTTTTGTATTTACAGGAAAATGATAATTATGTTGTTGTTTACATGGAGAAATCATCTTGGATCATATGCTCTATTATTCAATAGTGTCTTTCTTTTATGTTGAAAAAACTTTGTTATTATTTTTACAAACCAACTCATACAAGAGTGGTTTCTAGTTGTATTATTTTTGTAATACTATTTATTTTTTGGGTATTGCACTCTATCTTCCATGATAAGAGTTTGTGAATCCTACACAGGTTTAAATAGTGATCACTAATAGTTGTGAGATCATATTTTGTTGGGATACATAATGGACATATGATTTTTTGAAAACTAATATGGAGAAATTGCTCACCATTTGGCTTTATACATGTCTGACACTTACCCCATTATGTATTTTCCTCCATCCTATGAAATATCATTATGCTTACTGCATCTTTAGTCTGGTTATCATATGATATTTCATATTATTAAGTACTTTAATTATGTCTGTAATTTGTTTTTCCATATTACCTGTGTGATCAATGTGCCATTTAATTATTGTTGATTTATGCTAGATATTGAATGATGGACTATACGAATGCTTTGTATTGAGTTCCCTCTGTTTATAAGTGTTCATTGTTATAAGATCACCAGATCTGAATATTTATCAATTTTCATTATATTCTTGCTCCAATGCATCGTTGAGTTTTTTTGGGGAGTATTAGCTCTGTTCTGTTACACGTTTCTCTCATACGAAGGACAGTTAGGAGCTTGAATTGCACAGGGAGATAAATTCAGTTTATTTCATTAGTTACAGGTTAGTTTACTTGTTATTTAGTTAAGTTATTTATTAATGAAATAAGAACAACCTGAGTTAGCTTTCATTATTTGTCTATTCTTATTTCAATTATATTTGTTCAACATTCATTTGTTTTAGACTTTTAAATATTCAACAGAAAATAGAAAAATGTATGTTCTTTAATTATGTACCTCTTTTATAAACACTTTCAAAAACATCCATTTCGCAAGATATCCAGAAAATCTTCTAAATTGTATATACACTATTTATAATCATATGCACATATTCATGTTTCTAGTTCGACGCTTGTAAATTATTAAACTTATATTCGTAGTAACATAGATTTATAGATTAGTTTCATTTATTTTATTATTTTTAGGACTTTATTTGGCCAACGGAACCATTAAAAATGCCAGGTCATTTCATTCCAACCAACTTGGGTTATTTAGACAACCCAGGTCTGGATTTGACCTTCTAGATGATGGTGTGTCAATTACACTCAACAACAGGGTCAAAACTATAACTTTAGTCATTCTCCCAGGGAAACAAATTATAATTAAGTCCCCAACAATGACCCCATAATGTTATCTCTCTGTAAACTTCATTCGAATGAGAAATGAATGACAGAGGAAACCTGCAAACCAACTTTGAGACCCTAAAAATATCCTTTCGGACCTGGGTAGGGCTCTCTCAGGAAACATTGTCTCGGTACATGATATGGATTTAAGCTGTCAGCTAGATTTAACACCTTTGAATAATAATTTCTGGTTCTACTGGTGAAAGAGAGTAAGACCTCAGGCTATGGAGTCAATTTAAGAAAATGATAGAAACAAATGACTTGGTTACTGACCTTGAGTGGATAAAGGCTAAGTAAGAAACATTTTTGAGTTTAAAATAGTTGTGTGTGGCCAGTGGGAAAAACACATGAAGAAAATCGGAGCACCGTTGAGTATGAATTCAGAGTTAACTTAGAGGAAATACGTGTTGTCTAAATGGCACGAATCCTAGGGTGTTGCACAACAAATCCTAGGTTTGAAATTACATTATGATTTAGATAGAAATATATATGAATAAATAATACAGGAAGTACCTACGCAAAGAAAGGAAACAATACACCAAACTGCTACAATTAGAATCTTTTCATCAAATCTTCAAGACTTTTGCATTAAATTTCAATCGAGCTCAAAGTACATTCAATATTGACTATCTACACTAGTTTTCCCAACCAACCCATCTTAGATTGAAAAGATAAAATATATAGTCAAAGGCATCTCTAAGGCTTCCTTTCTCTCTAGCTACTATCACTAGAGTTTAGAAAATTGGTTGTTCTCTCTTAAATGACCTTTCGTATGGCGCCTTTCTAGGGATAGAAACCAACTGTATTCGGTCGCATCATAACTTCTTGTCTTTTCTATAAGGTTCAATTATCATAAATATCTCATCATGGGGAGAGTGATGTGTCGTTTCCATCCTTTGACAGGGTATCTGAACGATTAATTTCTCTGACATACTCCTTCCATCCACTATAATGGCCTTGATTTTTGCCACGTGCTCATTTGCTGGGGTGCATACGTGGTGAGTGACTGTTGACTTTCACTGTCGTTACCAGAATGAAAAAACCATCTAAGGGTGATACCTTCTTCAAAACTGTCATAATCCAGGCCACGTTTGAGAATACAAGAATGGAATCAGTTAATCATGTTCCTTTTGCACACTGGAAAGAGCTGCGTGGACTTTTTCCCCGGTCGCTTCAACTTCTCTGAAGTGATTCACATTCCTTTCTTCTGACATCTTGTGTGTTTCACATAGTGGTATGTTTGTATCCTACGCTTCCCTAAATTTTCTCTTGATCCACGTCACATTTCCTTCATGGCCTTGTGGTGATGACACTTCAAGGGTATTTGCTACTAATTGTCGTCTTAGTTCTCTATTTTCCTGGTAAAGCTTAGTGATAGAGATCTATGCTTGCTTCAGTTGCTGAGAAGACTCTTAAAAATTTGTGCCTTCCTCATCCATTCTTTGTAGAAATTTCGATACAGATTAATTTCCTCATCGAGATAGCCTCACATGCAGCTTGGCTCGCTACCATGTATTCTGCTTCCACTGAACTAAGTGCCATAGATCTCTGTTTCCTGCTATACCAAGAAACAACTATAGATCCGATACTAAAGATCCCTCGTGATGTGCTCTTTCTGTCCGTTGGGTTGCCTGCCCAATATGCATCCGTGAAGCCATGCAACTTCACCTCATTTTTCTGTCTGTACCATAATCCATACTCAGATGTGCCCTTTAGATATCTCAGGACATACGTACCCACCTTCCAAAAGAGTTTGGTAGGCTTAACCATCAGTTGACTTAGTTGGTTAATTGCATAGAAAATGTTCGGTCTCGTGTTCACTAAATACATTAGCGAACCTACTAACTGTTGATAGACAGTAGCATCCACTACTTCTCCAGAAGCAGCATCCTCTTTCCTCTAGTTTCCTGGAAGAGGAGTATCCATGGGTTTGCATCCCTCCATGTGAAACTTATACAGTATCTCCCTTGCATACTTTCCTTGAGACACAAAAAGTTCACCATCTTGCTGCCATATTTCCAAACCAAGAAAATAATGAAGAAGGCCTAAATCCTTCATCTTGAACTCCTTTGTAAGGTCCTCCTTGCATGAGCATATCAACTGCTCATCACCAGTCAATATTAAATCATCAACATAAAGCACAATGATTAAAAGCTTACCCTCCACCACAATTTGGTATAGGTTTTCATCTGCTTCACTTTTGGTGAAGCCCAACCCGGTGAAATAACCGTCTATCTGAGTGTACCAAGCATGGGGTGCTTGCTTCAGCCCATACAATGCTCTCTTGATTCTGCACACATGTGACTCTCTGTCAAAGTTCTCAAAACCTTCTGGCTGCTCAATGTACACTTCTTCCTCAATGATCCCGTTGAGGAACGTAGTTTTAACATCCATCTGATGAATGCGCCAGCCCATCTGCACTGAGAGTGCAAGGATGGATCTTATGGAAGAGTACCTTGCAATAGGTGCAATGGTCTCACCATAATCTATCCCCTTGATCTGTGAGAAACCCCGGGCCACAAACCTAGCCTTGAGTTTCTCCACACTCCCATCAACAACTTACTTTACCTTGTAGATCCATCTCGAACCTACCACTAATTTATCAATCGGTCTTGGGACAATTTCCCATACATTGTTTTTGACAATGGAGTCATACTCCTCTACCATAGCATCAACCCAAGTGGGGTCCTACACTGCTTCCTGAAAGCAAGATGGTTCAATCACAATACATTTTCTCATAAGATCCATGTATCCAACAAATCGATCAGGAGACTATCTCTGTTTGCGCTATGAAATAGGGGCTCCTATATTCTTTGTAGCATCTAGTCTCAATCTATTAGCTTTCGTGGTGTGCTTTCTACCATTTCTGATGGATGGCTCTGCTTGAGTGGTTTCCTCCACTCCATGAACCTCTTCACGTGGCTGATCCACATCTTGAGACTCATCCTTGGGAACCAACAGTTCCTCTTCTACATGCAAGTTTAGCTCCCTCTCAAGCGACAATAGCATGGCTTTCCCCTCATCAAATTTTATATCCCATCGCATAACAATCATCTTATTGTTCGGAAAATACACACGATAATTATGGGGTGTTTCTGTGTACCCCACAAATATCCCAACTTAAGAATTCGGTTCTAGCTTCTTCCTGGCATCCTTGTTCACATGCACAAAAAAAAATGAGCCAAAAAATTTTAAATGCGAAACATCAGGTTTCTTACCAGTAAAAGATTCTTCAGGTGTACTCATGCAAAGTACTCTATGAGGACAATGGTTCTGCACATAAACTGCAGTATTGCATGCTTCTGCCCACAAATGCAATGGCAGGCCTTGATCATGCAACATCGCTCGTGTTGTACTCACGATCATTCTGTTCTTTCTCTCCATGACCTCATTTTGCTGTGGGTTATGAGGCGCTATGAGTTCTCTTCGAATTCCTTCTTTGTTGCAAAAGTCTTTGAATTCATTAGAGATATATTCTCCACCATTATCACTCCTTAGAGCCTTCACTTGCTTCCGCGACTCTTTCTCCACCAATGCTTTAAACTCATAGAACTTTGAGAATGTTTGATCCTTCTTCTGCATGAAGAATATCCAGCATTTAGGAGAAAATTCAACAACAAAAATAACATAATACCTGTGTTTTTTTGTTGAAGCAACCGAGAATGGTCCACACACATTCGTGTGAATTCTCTCAAGGATCACCGAAGCATGGTTCTCCTTTTCATGAAAGGTGGACTTTACATACTTCCCCAGGGTGCACCCCTTGCACTGATCTGACTGAGCAAGTGTTCCCCTTGGATGTCCAATAGATATTTGTTGCATGATCTTCAAGGCTCCATGATGAAGATGGCCTAATATTCTGTGCCATAATTCACCCTCATCCCGGCTCACCATTGTTTCTGCCTTGCCTATCATGGCACCGTAGCCATCTACTTGCAGCATGTAGAGATTCTTAACTCGAATCCCTATATTCTTGACTTGACATGTTGCTTTATGTAACAGGTAGGCTATACCACTGCTAAAAACAACATCATAGCCTCTGTCCTCCAACATTGTGACTGAGACCAAGTTTTTCTTCAAAACTGGAACATGCATGACATTTTTCAATTGAAATGATTTACTTGACTCCCTCTGAAAGGTAATGGTACCAATACCGGTCACACTATATCATCCATCGTCGCCCATCTCTATATGCATTCTGAGATATTTCTCCTCCAATTCAATGAAAGACTCTCTATTTCCCGTCATGTGGAAAGAAGCGTCACTATCCAAATACGACACTGATCCTGATGCACTTGATGCCATGCATGCGATCAAAGTGAAGTCAAGCTCAGATTGTGAGACAAGAGCCTCACCAGTTGCAACTCCAGCAACCGTCTTGTTCTTCTTCTTCTGCGGATAGTTAGTAGCGAGATGCCCACGTTCGTGACAGTGAAAACACTTCACATTGAACAAATCTAGCTTCTTGACTTTAGACTCGAAATTTGATTGGGATTTCATCCCTTTCCCTTTCCTTGCCTTAGCAGTCAAAGCACAATCCTCTTCATAATCACGCTTTGATGAAGATCCATCTCTGGTGTTCTGCTTGAGCTCCTCTTGCACCAAATCTGACCATAGTCATTCCCAATCCGGTAATTTTTCCCTTCCATTGACAGAGTCTTGATAATTGTGCCAACTCTTAGGAAGACCTAGGAGTGCCAAGCTCACCAAATCATCAACAACAACTATTATTCCCACACTTCCAAGCTCATCCTAACATTGGACAAACTCTGTGAGATATTTTGGAATGGTGTCACCTTTCTCCATCTTGATCTTCTTGAGTTTATCTTTGAGCACCAATTTCCTATGGTCACTACTGTTTTGGAACAGATCTGTCAAAACCTTCCACATTGCATATGGTGTGGTTTTCCCATGGAGACTTGAGACAATGTGGTCTCATACTCCCTCCAACAAAATCCTCCTCGCCTTCGCCACTTTCCTTTTCCATCCATCAAGATTTGCAGTATCTATCACATCTAGCTTAGGAACATCTGAGTCAATGTAACCCTTCAAGCCATTGTCTTCGAGCACTACCTCCATCCTGTCCTTCTAAGAAATGTAGTTAGATCTTCCCTCAAGTGCATACTCCAACCTCAAGCCATTGAAAGACATTTCGATCTTGAATCAGCTATCGCACCAAGAAAATCTTGCAAACTCAAATGTTATCCAACCCAAAACTCAACCCCTTCACTTTCCTCTTTCCCTGGGAGGTTCACACCCCACCTAAGAGCAACCTGAGGGAAGTTCACACCCTGCCTATGTATAGCCTGCGAACTTTCCTGTAAAGTTCACACGCTGCTCTACTATAGCCTATGAGAATGCCCTGTCAAGTTCACACCCTGCTCCACTATAGCTTGCGAGAATGCCAATGAGGTTTGCAACCTGCTTCACTATTAGGGTGAGGGAAGTTTGCATCCTGCTAGTGTATTTGCCTACGATAATGCCAATGAAGTTCGCACCCTGCCTTTGTCTAGGGTGCAAGAATTACTGTTCTTGATTTCACACCCGGCTAGAGGCGGGACCTGTAAGAATGAAATTATGTTCGCACCTCACTTCCATGACTCCATGGCCTCTGTGGCTCTGATACCATGTATAAATTTCGATATAGATTAATGTGTTCCTGCAATTCTCTTGACCTAACAATTTCCACCACTTGTTAAATACAGAATCGCTTCTACTATTATTATTGCGGAAGAAACTAAACCATGATCACAACCACAGTGCACAAAGTGAAATATCAATAACACACAACATAGAAGTTTTACCAGGAAAGTGTAAACCTAAAAACCCCACTATCATATATTATGTATATCATGAATCATGAAACAATCTCATACAAAACTCTAATCCAAGAGCTCTTAGTACAATACAATCATCTCACATTGTCATACACAAATTAGAAAATACATGTGCCAATTTCCGTTTCCATATCGCCTGCCTCCTCTACACAAACTCTGCAATTCCATTCATTGTGAGAATTCGAATTGCAGAGTTTGTGCAGAGGAGGCAGGCTATCTGGACATGAAAATTGGCACATGTATTTGCTAATTTGTGTATGATAGTGTGAGACGATTTTATTGTACTGAGAGAGATCTTGGATTAGATTTTTGTATGAGATTGTTTCATGATTCATGATATACATAATATATGATAGTGGGGTTTTTAGCTTTACAATTTCCTAGTAAAACTTATGTGTTGTGTGTTATTGATATTTCACTTTGTGCATTGTGGTTGTGATCGTGGTTTAATTGCTTCTGCAATAATAATAGTAGAAGCGATTCTATATTTAAAAAGTGGTGGGAATTGTTAGATCAAGAGAAACATAGGAATACATTAATCTGTATCGAAATTTCTACATCCTCCTCATTCTTCTCCTTCTTTCTCGACTTGTACCTTTAACAGGTTCTAGCCGAATGGCGCACATAAGTAATTCTTCGACAACTGACTTTATGCATGGTTCGCTTGGGACTCGGGTTTGCTGAGCTTCATTTTTCTTCTTTGGACTTCCCCTTCTCCGAGGTATTTACTGTTGAAGGGATAGGGCTTCCAACATCTTTCCTTGCTGCACATCCTCTTCCACTCCAGCCTCTGCATGGTGTGACATTACCGTTTCTGCGGGTAGAGGAAAATCTCCTTTTGGGTCCTTGGGGATGCCTACTGTGACCAAGAATGAATCCCATTTTCTTCCCAACCATATTAATTCCTCAACTACCAACAATTTAATCAATGATACATGAGAGAGTTTCCTTTTCGATTGATCTAGTTCATCCTAGGCATTTTCTCCATCTCTCGGAGGTTCTAGTGTAAGAAAAAGGGTAGATTTAATGGTCTCCTTCCTGTGAAGTGCATAAAAAATCTAATGTGATGTGAATGAATTATGTCAGACCTCCCTTCATAGGTGAAATATTTCCTAATTACTCCAAGTAGTTTTTGAAAAGGTTCCTGCAAATATCTACTCGGAACACCTGTATCGGCTTTCCCACGTAAACAATCTCACGTGATGAAGTCTTCATAGCACCGTGCATCCAAGGGAATTACTTTAAACCACCTTTCTCCATGCAGAGGGATCTCTGTTGTGGTCCATAGAGTTTCCTCAGTTACATGGAAAGTGACACTCGAGATCACCACACGAAATCCATTGAAACTAAGTGCAAACTACTTATCTAGTCTCATATTGAATCCTTGAATCTTCCTGCAAAAGGACATGCACCTAAACTATTCAAAGGATGATATGAACTTCGGATCTCCATTGATCAACGTCATGTTTTGGGGCTCGATCCCGATGATTATGCCACTTTGTGCACCCTTCCTTATGTTTTCGGAGGTTTCCATGGTGAAACGCGTATTTGTCCTGCATGTGTTGGATTTGGCATAGGCCTAAGACAACAATATTGACCAACCTAGGATTGCAAGAAGAACTAAAAACAATGCATAAGATTGAGTGGTGATTAGAATGCATGAAGAACATCAAAAGTTTAAAACAGAGCAGGTGGGAGGTGTAATTGTGTGAGGGAACACTTAATTAATGGCGACTAGATGTTTCAAGGTGAACTAAATATTTTTGAAATGAAAAAACACTCCTGCTCTTGATGCTGGAGACCTAGAGACATTGTAAGGCACCACCGAATTGTACAAATAATAGGGAAAAGGCCCCAGTGAGAAGAGTTTCCAATCGACAGCCACCACCGTGAAGAGAACAAAATCCCGCAGCATCGCTCCAACATAGCACCCTAGTAAGAAAGCAACCCAGAATTTTTCAAACATGGGAGGACATAAGAACCCATCCTCATGGTAAAATTGATAGTTCTCACAATATTATCATGAGGAAGAAGACGAAAAATGTTGTAGGTCAAGCGTAAGAGCCCAAAAATGAAAGTTAGGGAAAGCCAAGAGACCACCTCCTCATAGTTGAAGACTCCAAGGACACAACTTGCATGAGAAATTTGAGAGGTCAAATTAATTCGTTCTGGGTAGGAGGGGACCAAGAGACCCCCCCCTTACAAGAAATGAATTCAGGGACATAGGCTGGACGAGCAATTCCAGAGGCCCAAATTAGGCCATTTTGGTTGGAAGGAGATGAGTAGTAGGAATATGCCTTGCACCAGTGGGAGTTCTAGTCCTCATCCCCTAAGATGTTAATTGTATATCTAGGGAATAGGATATTGGTCCCACAATTGAATAATTATTTGTCTTGAAATATATCTCTGGGAGCATCAACAGATCATTTACTTATAGTGAAATAATTCCTCCCAGTATAGACTAATTTGGACCTCTAGAATTCCTACTCTCAAGCTGCAAGCTGGAACTTTTGGTCATCATGCCTAAAGGTGTTTACTATCTCTCCCTAGAATTGTTGTCGAACTATTGCCATAAGTTAACAAGAATTTTTGTTTTCTCCAGATGATATTTGAAATGAACATTTGGAAGGGATAATATAACCCTATGCAAATCTTAGGTTAATGCGTATCAATGGAAGATCTCCTCGAGCCTTTTGGTGATCAATTAGAATCTCCATGGTTCATGCATAATGAGTTGTTATCATTAAAGATTACTAATTGAATATTTAGAAAAAAGTGCGAAGGTGGCGGTGACGATGAAGATAAATTAAGGATTAGAGATTTCGTGAAGGCTCCAACCAAATGACACACGAAATAGATTGCATCATTCTTTAAATGAACACTTGGAAAGGATAACACAACCATCCAAAAATCTTGGTTTAATTCATATTAATGAAAAAATTTCTCTAGCGTTTCAAACATTAATGACAATCTTAACAGTTCCTGCATGATGATCTATTAGAATTAAATCTTAATAATTACATATCTAGAAAGAAGTGTGAAGGTTGAGGGGATGGCGAAGAGTGATTAAGAATTGCATATTTCATCGACCCTCCAACCCGCGAAAGAGATTCCACAAATCGCCAAGTATGGGAAGTGGTCGGTTGGGCTTCAAAATAGGGTCACAAGTTATACCCAAGAGATGTGAGGGGTCAATGGTAATTGTATGTCTCTGTACTTTTGACTGCAAAATGTGTAACACGAAAAAAGACACAATGATAGATTTTGACTATCAATTTGTATATTGTGGAATTTCAGGTGTTGTTTGTAGGTAGCAGAGCAATGGAAGAACAATGTTGAGAAAGTATGGCCAGGAACCAATGATGGAAACAGTTGCGAAGTATGCAATGGGTAATAGGTTGGTCGAACTTGTGATATAAAAATCATGAGACATACTCAGAACAGGGAATATTGATGGGCTTGAAAAAATGGCCACAAGTTCTACTCAGGAGATGTGAGGTCCCGATGGTCAAATTGTATGTATACCAAATTTTGATTTAAAAATGTGTAACACGAAACAAAGGAAAATGACAGACTTTGATGGTCAATTTTTATATTGTGGAACTTTGGCTGCTGTATATAAAAGCATGAGACATTCGAAAAAATGACACATTTGGAAAAATGACTAAGTAACCAGAAAGGGAATGTAAATGAAAAAAATAAAGGGGAATTTGGTTGTCAATTTGTAGATCGGGGAAGTCTGGGTGATGTTTGCAGGTGACAAAACAATGGAAACGCAATGTTGAGCCCACCTACCTAGGAACCCGCGATCCAAATTTTTTGTTGAATATGAAACGAAGAAGCGGTCGATCAAACTTGTGATATAAAAGTATCAGTGGAAATATGAAGACATGAATCGGGCAACCCCCTCACCTAGACATTTTCTAAAAAAATGACTAAGTAACCGGGAAGGGAAAGCAGAGGGAAAAAAGAAAGGGGATGGCAATTTTTGGAAGCGGGAATTGGTGTAAGAAAGCCCCATTGATGGTCTTAACAATAACTATGAAGTGAATTAAATAGGTGAATAGGATCTTCAATCAAGTAATGGATAAAGTGATACATGCTTATAGTTTACAACATGTCTTTGCATAAGAGAATCATTGAAAATCCACAGTAAAATCAATTTTGGGATGTTTAAGTAAAATTATTGTACTGTCAACTTCACCGTAAGTATAACAATGATGAATTTGAATTTTAAGATGAATTTGAATTTTGATTTTCTGTGGCTGATATGATAGTTCCATTGGACTTCACATAGTATATATCCTTTTATTTCAAAATATTCCTGGAGATGAATTTTTCTAAGCTCATTGATCTAGGAAAAGTGCTAAAACGAGCCACATACTACATTTGCGTCAGAGAGATTATAATAAAAGGAAAAGAAGGTCATACATATTATTTAAGATCATAGAAAAATCCCCAGGATCCTGAATGTATCATTAATTTTCTAGAACGAAACATACAACCAAGAGCCAAGTAAACATCAAATGTATTGAAAGTCGAGGAACAAGGAAACGCATGAACACAGAAGGTGCCAAGTAAGACCCCACAAGGGTCCATAGAGAAGTATGCATCGACATATGCATCAAACAATTTGATATATAAAAAAAAAACATGTGGCATTGGTTTTCTCTTACGTCTAGTATATGTTCCCATGAGAAAATAGCCAAGGCCATGAGATATGAAAAAAAGTCTCCCAAACACAAGACAACAAAAAAGAAGCAGAGCATCGCCATTGTATCCCAACTATAACCAAAACCCCAAATGGGGAACAAGAAACTTGTCAATTACTATTTTACCATGAAGCAAGATCACCATGGACATTTGTTTCTGGTAGTGCCATGTTCTATCACTACCAGTTTTAACAATGCCAAATTTCCAATATTATTGGAAATGCTTAATGGTTCTGCCCAAAGGAACAAGCCATTTCAACGGTTCAACAGATGGGATGGAATTATTCATAGTTGGATACTTTGTATGGGGTTTGTCCTCATGCTTCCCATTTTTGTACTAAACAATCTTATGCACTTGTACATCAACAGTAAATGCACCTGCCTGTATGAATTCCAATGCCCGAACTCCCCAATCTCTATAGGGAGTTCTGAAGATCTCAAGATCATTCTTCAATCCATGTTGAGCCCATTTTTTCAATTAGGGCATCGAAAAAATGCAGATATCATACCATAAATGTATAGTTGGAAATCATCTTCTTTTTTATTTGGGTACCCAAAAAATGCAGAAATCCTGCCATGGCTATATAGTTGGAAAACATTTTTCCAATTTGGTCACCCAAAAAGATGTATACTCCTCCAACAAATCTACAACTAGTCACCATTTTTTTTTCATTTGGAAACCCCAACAAATATGAAAAATTCTTACTGGGAGAACCAAAAAAACATCAAAATAACAACAACAATTTGATTTGTAGTTAGATTCTCCTTGTTTTTTCAAGTGCACAAAAAGAGACAAAATATCTGCAAAGAAAATTTTATAGCAATAGATGTAAACTCCAAAGAACTTGAGTCCAACCAAAATTCATTTGGGTATTGAAGAAAAATTACAGAAACACATGAGATTTTTCCGTTTCCTTCCAAAGCTTGATATGATTTTTTCTTTATTTTTTTTTCCAGTCGATATTCAGTATTGCATTATCCTCATTTAAGGTAAATTTGCTATGTATCTGAATGTCACCCAACATGTAGACATGGTTTGCCTTTTTCTGTAGGAATACTTCATATGGAAATTCTTCTAACCCAGGAAGAACATCTTGTAACAGAGGTTGTCTAATTGTACAATGTATGATTGTGTTGCCCATGGTTCGGATGGTACCATTGAGGCAATGTCTATATATGTAAGGGAATTTTTTACTACATCATAGACAATCAATTGTATCATCATCTATGAAAGCAGAGGCAGAAGAAAGAGAGTTGCAGTTGGAACATATAGGCTCGAAGGGGTTCGAGTACACATTCATTGTAACAAAAACACCCTCAACCTAGGCACGTGAGCATAATAGTTAATATATTGAACAATATAATATACAACTACACAAAAAAAAGAAAAACTGCAGAAAATTAGTGAAGGAAATTTGTATGAGGAAAGTTAGGATGCAATTGTATATGTATACGCACAACAATTGTAGAGCTAGTTAGTTTCTTGAGATCTTGTACTATGTCTATTCGCAATTTTTTTACTAATGTTGCTTGGGTTGTGCGAAAGATCCTTTCTTTAACATCTCTTTTCTTTGTTATATTTTTGAAGAGCATAAGCAGACATTGCCCTTTATGCAATTGTTGTTCCATTAATGAACAAAAAAAATGAATATGTGTCGAACAATTGCAGTTGCAACATGGAACAGTGCAATAGATTGTGTAACATAACCGAGATACATGGACACGTGAAAGTAAAGGAAAAAACTGGATATGGAGAATGGTACCATTTTCTTTTCGTTGTCTGACTCTCCATCTTTTATATGGAGAATGTGTTGCAAGACAAGTTTTCTCGTGAGTGTGACAGCTTAACCAATGGTTCTGATTGGGTAAGTGTCGTTTCTCTATGCAAGTTGGTTGATTGTTGTGTCCGTGATGAAATGATATTCTGAACAAATCGCGAGAATTTTTTCCACAATACGTGTTTCCTTGAGAAATATAATCCGTGAGCAATATAATCTGATCACAATCACCACGGTCATATCATGTTTTGTGAAATATATTAAAATTTTTAATGGATATCTCATTACATGGAAATATCTTTTTTGCATGTTTCTGGACAAGTTGTGTGGGAATAGTAAGTGTGACTATCATCAGGGCTTCGTTGTTTGTCATGCCAGCACGCATAATGGATCTAGTTTTGTTTTCCTTTTCCAAGTAGGTGCTATAGACGACCATTATGTCCCCTATGAACACTTGTCCAGTTTGGCGGTTGTTCAAACCCTCTATTGATAGTATTTTGGGTGTTATAAGTTTAGACCTGGTGACATTTTTTGAATAGGAAAAGTAATGTGAATGGTAGTCTGCATTATTGTTTTGTTTTTTTTTTCATGGTATAAATGTGCAAGTAGACACACAACTTGGATGAAGTATGGAGCTAGAGTTTTGCAAACTATTCCTCTTAGTCTACGGAACATGTGCTATGTTCGACGTCTCACTTGTGCTCATTGATACTTCTTGTGAACTGCAAAGTATGTGTTGCAGATGAAATCAACATATTTATCATGGAATAGACAAATGAATAGCCAAGGATATTTGTTTGGTAAACATATGAGGAACACAATGTATGAATCTTTACCTTTGTCCTTATTGGTCTGTTGATGTTTTCGATGATTGACTGCTCATGGCCATGTCACTAGTCCAACTTCTTATGATACAATCATGTGTAGATGAACATTAGAAGGACTAAATAAGCATATGCATTGTATATTTTCCATAATTGTTCTGAATGTCACATACAGGGTCGAGGCAGATGAAATATGAAATAGGTTGTCAAGGGATACTCCGAAAACATGAGGACTCGACGATCAAATTGTATGCCTCAGATTTGTTGACTGCAAAATTGTGTAATAGGGAATAGGGAATAATGGGGGTGTACAATGACCAATTTGTATATTGTGGAACCTTGGAAGCTAGAGCCACAATCTTGAACCTTCCAACTCAAGAACCCACGATCGAAAAAGTGGCTAAGTATGGAATGAGGAAATCGTCGGTTGGAGTCGTGATATAGAAGCACGAGTGGAAATGTGAACCCATGAGTCACCCAACCCGCACACCTATAAATTTTTGGAAAGACAAATAAGCAAAGAAACCATGAAGAGAAAGTAGACGAGAAAAACAAAGGGGAATTCGATTAAATATAGAATAGGGAAAAAAAAGGATAATAGAAAGTACGAAAATTAGAAATGTGGAGGGCAATTTTTGGAAGCATGAAGTTGCAACAAAGGCCCATTGTTTCCAAATCATCGTTTTCTAATCTGATATTATATGCACCCACCTGTGTTTCTTCCTGTCCATCTAATCTGTTTCTTTCAATGTAGGAACGTCGAACATACAATGGACATGAAGGTATGTTAGTATGCATAAAGACATGTAAAAGAAATAAATACAGTTCTATTTATTTCAATGTAGCAACAAAGATAATACAATTCACATGAGGATAAGTTACTATGTAGAAAGATACGTAGTATCTACATACAGTAAATTAGGTGCAAAGTAGTAGAACAAGTAGAACAAATATACAGACAATAAATGAAATATTAAACACTGGAATATGAAATAAGAGTAGAAGCATGCACCTTTGCATCTCTTCTTCTAAATTTGCGGCAAAGAGTCCATCATCTTCTCCAACTATTTTGTTTGTTTAAATGTAGCAATGCAGAAAAATACAACGCACATGAAGGAAGTTGGTATGCAGGAAGGCATGTAAAAAAATAAATAGAGTTTGATTTATTTCAATGTCACGGCACATAAAATACAAAGGACATGAAGATAAGTTATTATGTAGGAAGATACACAATATCTACATGCAATAAATTAGGTGAACACATATACGGACAATAAATGAAATACAAAACAATGGAATATGAAATAACAATACAAACATGTACCTTTGTATCTCCTCTTCTACACTTGCGGTAAAAATTGCTCTGTTTTCTCCTGCTATTCTGTTTGTTTCAATGTGGGAATGCACAAAATACAATGAACATGAATGGAAGCTGGTATGCAAGGGAGAAAGAGGAATATGTACATACAATAAATGCGAATCAAGGAATCGAATAAAAGATAGTTAGAAACATGAACCTTTGTTTTTCTTCATCCATGGTTGTAATTATATAGAGTTTTTCCTGCCCAAAATATATTACAAGCCAAAAAATATTAAGAAATTACATGGCCATAGCTGAATGATATTGGTTTTGTGCAGTAAAGTATCCAGATATGCTTTGAGACATGGAAATATAATTTTGTAGTATCTTTGATATACATGTCGTATTTCAAGTACATCTCATATTCCAAGTACAAGACAAATTGTATTGTGGTCAGACCAGTCTGTGTATAGGATAAAGAGGTTGTAATGTGATATGGGCACATTTCACAATATATGGTTAATAAGTTCCTTTTGCACATGTGCAATCTTAACAAAAAGACAACGGACATTGTAATTGCACATGTAGTTGTCCAATTATTTGTTATGCCACTATTTTGTATCATGTCAACACTAAAGTATCCTAGAATGATAATGGTTTCATCCAAATGTAAATGGTGTGATGAATTTGAGAAAACATTCATTATCCTAGCAATGTTGCATGCCAAGCAACACATAAACTGAATATTGCAATTTGCAATCCACGAAACACCACTTTTCTAACACCATCTCAGTACCATTTTCTTCTACAAGAACATTTTACAAAGTCATGTAGGTATAGTCCAGAGATAGGAAAAAAAATAGGAAAGAATGTAAGAGCAGGATAGGCGGGTACGGGACAGGCGTCAGATCTCAACTTTGCAAGAAATGACAAATGACATAACCGTAGGTCCACTTGCAGGTACAGGACCTGAACACTGCAAAGTGCAAAAAAAATAGCTCAAATTGTCGGCACAGTACCCCAACCCTACAAAGCCGAAGAAAACAAAATAAAATAATAAGAAACAAACCAGTGAGAAAGAACGAACATGCCCAACTGCAACCCCACGACATCAAACTCACAAACATGAACCAAACAACAACAAGCAACAACTTAAGAACCAACGAACCAACAAAAAAGAAACAACCACTGAACCAATAAAAAACCTATGTATCTTCAATGATTAACAAATTGCAGCCCAAGCACAGAAGGAACCCAAAACATATGATGAACATGATAGTAGAAATAATAAAAAAATATTACTTGCAACCTTTTTAAAATGAATACAAATGAAATTATGGCATCGAAACTTACTCCGTAACGATGACCGACAAAAGCGCAGGTCAAATTGTTGGTGTAGCACGTAGACCCCGCAAAGTAAAAAAAACATCTCAAGTTGTGCATGCACGACCCCAACCCTGCAAAGTTGAAGTAAAAAAAATCAACCAACAAGCACAAACAGGTCCAACCGCAGGTACAAGTACTCAACCTTGCAAAGTTGAACCAAACAAAAATAAGCAACAACCGACGAACCAATGAACAAGAAGAACCCACAGAACCAGTAAACAATGTGTGTATCTTCAACGATGACCAAATTGCATTCCAAGCATAGAATAAGTATGAAACTTACTATGGCTATGCAACTGACGGCGGAAGACAATATTGTCGAAATTCACAGCAACATTGTATGGAAAATTTTGAGGAAAAATGTACCATGAGAAGCTTATTTAGGTAAACATTTAAGGTTGTCAGGTTGTTTAAGGGCCTTGCGGCATGCAAAAATTTAAGCTGCAAGGCCTTTTTAAGGACCTCGCACTACGTAAACATTTAAGTTGTCAGGCCTATTCAAGAACCTAAAAAAAAGTGTCAATTCTCTAAACCTGCGACATATAAACATTTCAATACAAATAGAAATAATTTGGATATCTAAACTTTTACAACATTGGGAACAATGGCAATAAGACCTCCAATATATTCTCCATGACGTATAAGGTTTTTTTTATTATATAAAAAATAATGTTTTTACTTCTATAGTTCGAACAATACAGAGGATGTGAAAATTTATAATGAAATGACATATTATAAAAATTAAAAAAGAGCATCAAAAAGAGCGTCTAAGCTCAAAACTTTGGATATATAAACATTTACAACATTGGGAACAATGACAATAAGACCTCCAATATATTCTCCAATTAGACAATGACACATAAGGTTTTTTTTATTATATAAAAAATATTTTTTTTACTTCTATAATTAGAACAATACACATGATGCTAAAATTTATAGTCAAATGACATATTAATATGAAATCAACTAATTATCCATAGCTATAGGGACTAAAAAACATTTGTAAAATTTGAAATGAAAATTATTCATATTTTTTCAAATAAAGAGTAAGGAAAATTGTCTTAATATGTCCTACTTTTTATTTCTTTTATGGGTTGGAAATTTTCTCAATATGTTTTACTTTTTTTTTATTATTGTTTTTATAAGTTTTTTTCTTTTATTAGTGCTTTTTCCTTAAATCTTAGAAAAAAAAAATTTCTTTACTATGTTCTACTTTTTATTTTTTTATTGTTTCTATAAGTATTTTCTAATATTAATCATTTTCTCATTTTTCCAATAATAATAACAAATATTAATATATTCCACCCTTTATTCTTTTATTGTTTTTATAAGTTTTCTTTTTCTATTACTTCATTTTCTCTATATTTCAACAATAACTAAAAATAATGTTAACATCTTTTTATGTGCCAAGTGGGTTCAAAAAAATAATTGATATTATTTTTATACAATACAATCCTATTTTTATAAAGCTCATGCATTCATGTATATTTTATTTATTGAATCTTGAATTCTCTTTGCACAACATGTCTTCATGGTACCTACTACCCGGTGTCCATGTTATTAATGGGGTTTGGACACAAGAGTCTGACTTTTCTTCTCCATAGCTCTAGAAATGGTCATTGGTTTCTTCTCTAGTATTAGTCCGTCAAGGTTTTTTCTGTAGAGTAAGTGTATTATTAATTTAATTTTTTTTTTCTAATATTTGGAGCATGTACATATAAATTATCCACACCTTGTGCTCTTTTATGATTTTGTTTGAAGGAACAAGTTATTTTTTTGACTTTTAAGTATAGATATTTGATCTTAAATTTGAAACTCAAATTTCAAATTGTAATTTCAAGGAATGTTGAATTAAAATTCAGTTTTCTTTATTTCAAATTGCAAGTTAATTTATTTTTGAATTCCAATACCCTTCAAATCATCAACATTTCAAATTAAACAATAAAGTCATGAATATTTGGAATCTACTCTCTGTTTACAAATGATAAAGGAGTTTATAATAAAAATCTCAATATTTAAAAAAAAAATTATTTACAGATTCCAATGATAAAGAAGTTTAAAATAAATGATTTATATAATAATAATTTTATAAATCAAAATTTATTTATTTTTTGTATGAAAAAAAATAATTTATTTTAACTTATCATTTTAGAAAGTTTACAATAAAATTAGCCTTTCAATTTGAAATATAACCTTTAGCTTCAAATTTGATCTTTAACACCTAAATCTTAAATGTGTCTTTGTTAAAGCAATGTCTATTTTCTAAATGTTCCAGGAATCAATGCCATTTCAGATGGCGACAAGATTCACAACGGTTGAACTGCATTCCGTCGTTTCTGCGTCGGATATGGATTGACAACTGTTGAACTGCATTTTGTCGATTCTCCGTCGTATATGGGTTTTGACTGAACGTTTCTGCCCTGTATATGGGTTTTGAGTGAACATTGTTCTCTGAACACATTAGATGTTTTGGTTTTTCCTATGTCATCAGAATTGGTTTATGTTTTTTTTACATATTTGTGAAATTGTGATTTTTTATTATTTAAATTATATTTTCAAATTTTTAAATAGATTTAATCTCTGAAAATTTGAAATACTTAAATTTTATAATTTTAATAATTGATATTTGTAATTGAACTTTATATGTTTATTTTTTATTGTTTATGTGGTATTTTTCAATACATAAATAAATTTAATTTATTATTCTATTTAAATTACAAACTCAACCAGTAATATTATAATTCTAACAATTCTTTTAAATTTCTTAATAAATTTTGAACAAAACTGATAAAAAAATATCACCCAAAATAAATTAAAAAATAAATATTTAAACTACTCTCGATATAACACTGCATTGTGCCTGTGCTAGTAGGTTTGAATTTTCCCTTCTTGATTAATACATTTCTATTTCCCTCCAAACCTAATCTAGGAGATCTTCCACATGAATACTGATATTATATTATTTATAGACATTTACTCCAAACTATCTTCAGAGATGTTCCACATGAATACTATATTCTTTTTAGAACCTACGACCCACGTTGCAACCATCCTGTCAATACTCTGCAGCCTGCACTCCCGGTTGTTTGTGATCGTTCAAACAAAACATCGTTGAACTCTTCCCAAAACGATGAGACTACTTTAGACCAGCTTTTGTCTAAAAGGTAGGTACTAACTATTTACAGTTTTCTCTTATTTAAATTGAAAAAATAAATTGCCCGGGTTAACGAGTTAAGATTGTATATCTGTGGTGTGATTTAAACAATAGAGTTTTACATTTGAAAAAATATCTAAGCGATTTAATTACCCAGGTTAACGAGTTAAGATTTTACATATGTGAAGTGATTTAAACTATGGAGTTTTACATTTGAAAATAAATCTAAGATATTTTAGTAAATAGGATAAAATTAGCAGAGCAGATTTTGGATTAAGAAACCTTAAGCTTGTGAAATGCATTAGAAATTCAAGCCATAAATATTAGCTACACTCAAAAGGAGCAGTTTGACAAGTGGCTTCAAGTGTTGATAGATCTATCATGGCTGTAATGATGTTTATAAAATTGTACAAAAATACTGAAAGTTTCAACTGGAATTTCGTTCTAACTCGCTAACTTAAGGCTGGCTTCATGTTGTAATTGCCAGTGCGGAAACAACAATTACCATAAGACAATCAATACATATGCAAACAACACAGCAACAACAATTTACGTGGTTCACCCAAAAGTTGGGCTACGTCCACCAA
>JZKD02S0189721.1:322614-333213 GCA_000966675.3 Picea glauca | reverse complement strand
GATGTTAAATATCAGGCCACTAGGAGGAGAAGGGGTTCCATTATTTACCATTGTATTTGTTCCATATTTGAGAAGAGCACCTAGGAGTGGTATTTTGAGATCAAAATAGAGGAGGAGATATTGTATATAATCCATACATGCCATACTGTCAAAGGAAACTCCATAGAGCGTGTCTATTTCTTTGTACTTTCATTTGAAGAAAGGAGTAATAGAAAGAACCCAAGAAAGAGTAGCCAAGTTCCAGTACCATAAACCATTCACAATATTTATTTAATATGGAAGAAAAGGTAGACATAAAGCCATACCAAGGTGATATCAATGCATTAAAAATGAATCATTGGTTGCAACAACTAGAAGTTGATTTCAACGTTCACCATATAGATGAAGAATAAAAGATATCATTTTCCAGATTGAAGTTAGAAGTCCATGATTTAACTTGGTGGGAAATCCATATGAAAACACTTAGGTTGAAGGGTGATCCACCAGTAACTAGGTGGGAGGACTTGAAAACCCTCATCGAGTCCCAATTCTATCCTATTGGGAATGTAGAGGACCAATGGATCCAGTGGCACTACTTCAAGAAAAAGCAAGGGAAATGTGTACATGAGTATGTTGTCATGTTTACAGGAAGAGTGTGCTTGTCATTGATGGCAAGAAAAACAACGAAGATGGTATGTTTACAGGAAAGAAAAGCAACAATGAGGAAAGCAACAATGATGTCAAACAGGGAAAGCATAATTCCAGGAGAATAAGCGAACAGTAGGAAAATAAAAAATCAGGAGGAATAGTGTGATAATGCAGAGATCAAAGCTCAGAAAGAAGCGTAAGATCAAGAGGAGGAGTGAAAAATATGCAGATATCAAAGCTCAGAAGAGATAGCACTTTGTGCTTTCCAGAAGTGCAGTCGAGGTCCAAGAGAAGAACTCACAGGAGGAGCAAAGGCCGAGACATCTGAACACTTAGAAAACCTTCTAAGTGAGAGAGATAAAAAATCTCAGGAGGAAGAATGATAATGGCCATTGGATCACCAATCCTGAATACCCGATGATCATTAGATTAGCGTCCCGTGACCAAAGGAAGTGAAGAGGAGAAGTACAGATCTGGTCCGTTGGATCCAAGAAATAAATGCATGAAGGTTAAGCCTTTGGATGAGCATAGGATAACAGACTTGTCAAAGTCCCGAAGTCCCTAAGTAAGCATGGACCATCCATCCTCAAGATTGACAGGTGGCACGTGATCCTCAACTCTGGAGTAAATCACTTCGAGGATTTTTAAGTTTGAGACTTGAAAAACCCAAATTCCAGAGAGCTGGAGAGCCGTAGTAAATGACAGTCGTCAGATCAGTTTGAAGTGGAAGGACAATATAAGCTAGAAAAGCAGCATCACAAAATGATTATCGGAAAAATTGGAAACTTGAAAAGTCGAAATACCCAAAGTCTCGAAGGCCGAAGTCCCGAAGTGAATGAGGATCCATGTCAGCAAGGACACGTGGCACAATTAGACAATGACAAGTGTCAAGTTGATTCAACACTTTAGGTATGTGCAAATCACAAATTTGAGTGACACGTGGTAGCTACTAGGCTCATGACAAGTCATCAAGTGACGTAAGTAAGTGACGTCACTCCGGAAGTTTTACTCCGGGCATTTTACCACTAGCAGATGCCCTAAGTCTCGAAGTCCCGAATGTAGAAGTCCCAAAGTGGATACAATTCATCCGATCTGAAGATCACTTCAGATGAATTCTCAACCATTGATCTAGTATAGTGGAAGTACATTGTAAGTGGAAGTGTTAACCAGCAACAAGCGGTTTCCACCGCCTATGACTTATTCTGATCCGTAGGATCTTTTAATGACTATGGTTGAGTTTTAATTTTGCATGTGTTAATTAACCATTTGAGAAAATTAATGAAAGAATGAGGAAAGAAGAGGAATTATGACAGCCATATACATATGTGCAGATCTGAAATGAAATAATAGACAACAAACCATAACGCGCAGATTGATAACGGAGTTCGACACAACTTTGCCTACGTCTCCGGGCCTTTGTCTTTGTGGGGGAGGCTTCTTTATTTTTGTTCAAAATCTCAAAAGTACATCACTGCAGTGCCAATTGGCTACAAGACTGATCTGGTCATGATCGTCCAGATCTCTAGAACCCTGCAAAGAAAATGACACGCAAAACAGACATCCAGAACTCCTAGAAATGGCCCGACAACGTCTGCTCCTCAATATCTTCCCTGCATAAAAATGGCTTTGGCTTGGCTTCTCTTCAGCATAACTCTGCTCTATCTGTCTCCCATGGCCTCAAATAGGCCTAGTTTATATAGATCTGAAGTTGGTTATCCATCTCCAAATTCCTCCCAAAATTTGGGCTCCAAAAATGGAGAAAATCAATTAGTTACAAGCTTAATAACCAATAAAAATCAGGACTTTATAATAAAAACCCACTTCTGTATGAAATTGGGTGCAACCCCCAATAGGCACGCGCTCCTGGTCACCAATACCATGCCATGTGGCCAAGCGCTTATCCTTTATGTGCTGGCCCCCTATCCCTGGCTCCTGGTTCGGTGGCATGTGCATAGGACCCACAGGCTAACTGTTATAATCTCCGCACTCTGTGTGGTAATGGTCCCGGGTCATATGGGACCGCTCGTGAACTGGGGGCCAGGCCCTATCTGCCAACTGTGCAAGTTTAAACCTCTTCCTGATCTCTGTGGTCGTGTGGTTGTATACATTGAATCGTGGGCTGGGGCTAAGCCCCGCCCCTTTCCCCCGCCGATTCAAACCTTAAACAAATTCAAATAGTTTTATTCCCGTATACATAACAAGAACCACCCATGGGTCAGGCGGTTAGCCCGGTCCTGCCAGTCCATTTCCCGGAGGAAGGTCGGGGGTTCGACTCCCGTGCACGCCATATAATTTTACAAAACCGACGAACCAACCATAGGGTGCCACATGGCAGCCCATGACTGGGCCACATGGCACATCAACAACCAACCGAAAGCTGCCACACATCAATCACTGATTGGTCCACGTGCCTTCCATCTATCAAATGCCATACACCACATCACCTGCCCAGTCAGCTGCTGACATCATCCCGTGCCACGTGTCACCCTTACAGTGGTGACATGTGTCACCCCTGGATTGGTCCAGCTGTCTTCCCATACGCCATATCGGCCTGCCATGTGTCGTCACTCGAGGATACCATGTTTCGTATCCAGAAGCTGCCACATCATCTGTACGACCTGTATAGTCATCATGCCACGTGGCACTGTACGGACTGTACAGTCATCCCCCTTTTTTTCCCTATTTTCCTTTTCAGACAGAACGCGATATCTTGCACATACGGAGACCGTTTGACAAAGTAAATATACCGCCGAAATCAGGAAGACGAGATGGACGCAATGACACTGGTTTCGTCGGATTTCGAGCACTTTCATTTTTGAGCATTTTTTAAGCCCTGTCAGGCTTCTGGATCCGATTCTGGATCATATTCAGTAGGTGACCACTCTGGAGGAGAATGAAGCAGTGATTAGCTTAAATTTCTAAAGTTTCGAAGTCACCTATGATTGTTGATCATGCAGGAGGGTACGTGTCAATGGATCGTGAACTCTGGGCGAAACTACTCTGGGAAAACATGAAGGAGAAAGGTTTGAGATTGTCGAAGGCCGAAATCCAGGAGCAGAGGATAGTCATTGGATTAAAGAGGACACACATTAGTGGATTTTCAGCTACGGGAAAATGAAAAGGAAGGATGAAGGAAAGTTGAGAGTTGAGATTGTCGAACCTCGAATACCCGAAGGAATTGTGACCGTTGATCCAAAAGGGACATGTGTCGTTGGATCATGGACTCCGGGTGAAATGATCCAAGAGCAAGCGAAGTTTGAGAATCGAAACTCCTGAAGCCCAAAAGGCGAAATCAATCTCGTCTATTGGTTTGGAGGGCCACATGTCACCTGATCATTGAGACTAAGGATCGCACGTGGACAGATGAAAGAAGGTAGGAAAAGAAGATAGATCAGAGTTGTTGATCGAAGGATCACCGTCAAGATTGTGAGATTGAAGGTTCCGTCACATTGCGGGGCCAGAACATGCTCGGGCCTTAATTTTTCATGAACGGGCTACAATCTAAACCACGGTTTTAGAGAAAGGATGCGTGGAGGCTCGTAGTGAATTGTGGGGAAAAAAACAGGTTTCCCTCAAACCGTTTATGGACGCGCCTGCAATCGCATGGTCACGTGAAGTTCATAGCCCAAGTTCATATCTTGAAAAGGATCTAGTGCTCAGTAAACAAAGCTCTGGAAGCGCCTTTAGAATAGGCATATGGTCACCACCATAGGTCTCATGAAGGAAGGGGATTAGAATCCAAAGAATCCATAATTGACTGGTTGTAACTGCTAGAACAGAGTGATTGTATCGGCTAGATAACTCGAGGAGTTGCAGGGTGATCACCAAAGGAGATGAAGAGTCTCGAGGTAACTGCCACTGGAAAGAAGACTAATCATAGAGAAAATTGACAGATGGAAAAGTGTCAAAGTCTGTAACTGCAACAGAGAGAATAAGCTCAATTGTGATAAAGAAGACGAAGTGTCGCACTTCCTGAGAAGGAAAAGAATCTCAGGATAAGCCACTAATGATGAACCGACTCAGTATAACTGCCAAATAAAATGATGAGCTGCATGGATGATCTGGCAGAGGAATAGGCATGATAAATATACGCAGAACAGAGAAGAGATGGTTGCTTCTTTTGAGTGTGATTTATGCGAGTAGAAGCATGTTGTGTGAAGGAGCTAAAACGCACAGAAGAGGCGTAGCGCATAGAATGGAAATAAGACACAGAGCATAAAGAGAAGAAGAAGAAGCAAGGAACATAAATTAATATCTGAGAGACAAAGAGAAATCCGAGGTGCGCATATAGAGACAAAGTAGAAGATCAGAAAGCTCAAGAATATGTGAGCAAGAAGACACTGATGCAGGCAGAGCAGAGCAGTGTAGAAGAAAAGTGATGAGACTGGTAAGCCATAGATAAAATATTGTATCACTATGATAAATTTATGAGAAGCAAAGTTTTATATTTCAGGGTGGTAGGGAGGTGCTAGGGAGGACTGTTGTCCTCAGAGTTTCAAATGGGTGCTTGAACACAAAGAGTTGTAGCTTCCATCTAGTTGCAGCCAAAAAACTAGGGTGGCAGTGTGGTGCAAGGGAGAACTATTGTTCTCTGTTATATAGGTTGGTGCATGTGTAACTGGAAGTTGGTGCTTCCATCCAGTTGGTTCTGGAACACTCAGGGAGTTGGTGCTTCCTTCTAGTGGGTGTTAGAGAAACCAGAGAATTGGTGCTCTCAGCAAGTTGTTGCTTGTAAAATAGAGGTGGTAGCCTTAAAGGGATTTGGTGCTCCTAAGAATGATAATGTATAGAAAATAAAGATTACTTATCATATCAAGAAGAAAAGTTTTTTCCTTTTATGGGTTTCCTCAGGAAATATATGTCTCTGTATATTTCATGTGTGTGATTGATGTTGAATATTCTATTGCTTACTTCCTTGCATTATTGTAATTGTCATTCAGTGTTCTGTAAAGAGTTTAAAATGGGCATAATTGTTTAAGCACAGTAACAACTGATTCACCTCCCCTCCCACCTCAGTTGTCCAACAGATTACACCACTAAGTTCAGAAATATGGCCATCATGCTTGGTATATCTCCCAAGTGTTTGTAGGGAAATTACCCTATGGTTGTGTTGACAGATCCAAATGGCTTGTCAAGCATGTAAGGGAGAACACTTGATGGAAGGTCCCAATTAGATCTAATCGCTTTTGGTGTAGCATTTCCAACCAATATGTGGGCCTAGTTTCCACTAATAATTAAAAGAATAAAAAGGTGAAAGACAATGAACTTTCCCCCAAAGATTTCTACTTAATTATAAAACTAATCTAAAACAAAAATAAAATAATCTATAAATACTACTTCTAACCTATCCCACGGGAGAAAAACTAATAGATGAGCACAATTTAAAATGATATTTTTGAAAACATAAATAGTTTCTGGCAACCAAGAATACGTTAACACAATAATATTTCAGATATCATTTCAAATAGTTGAAGAGAAGACCTGTAACATCATCCATGTACTCATTAGAAATCACAACAACATGAGCTTTCTAGATACTAAAAATAGAAACAGTTCATATGATCAACACTCAAAAAACTCAAACAACAAATACATGTATAGAGTAGTCCTACAAAAATTTGAAAATAGTTATGACTTCAAAAAATGCTTCTTCTCTTCATATATACAAAAATAATAGTATTCTCAGTCTATACAATGGGAAAAAGTCCCTATTACATCCAACTAGTTCTCTTTTATAAGACAAGAGAGAATCCTCAATTCCTGTGACTCTTCATTTCATTTTATCATTTTACATTTTCAAAAATGAACATGTGATCGCTACAAACATAAGTTTAAGAGACTCCTCAATGGTTATTCTCTGCGTAAGGAATTTCACAATTGATATTTATCTAAAAATATTATCCATTTGGCTTGTTATTTTCTTCTTCTATTTCTCGTGATGTTTTTGGGTGTTTCTGGTGTTTGTATGTTGATTAATATAATCCCATATTATTCTTCTCTATCTCATCCTTCCAACATGGTCTTCCAAGTACAATTTTGACTTCTATAACTTTAGATATGATCGCCTGAACATGCGTAGTGCATTTTTTTATTAAATTCAATATTTCTCTATTTTATTATTTCCTAAGGTTTTACATTAATTTTTTATCATGAATTCCTCTCCCAACACATTATTCATCTCAATACCTTTCTAAAAAGGTATCATGGGCTCAATTATGAAACCTACAACTCAAGATATGCATGTTTGAAAAACGATGCTCAACATCCCTTGATCTGCATGTGGGTGAATCTGGGTCATTGATATTTAACCATTATGTAGCACTCTGATGGTTTGGAGTTCGATGGGTCAGGATTTACAATTATTGGGCCATTTTGAAGCATACCATTATGAAAAAGATTCCTTTTATATGGGTCAGGGCATTCTGTAGCATACCACTTGAATGGTTTATAATCCAATGGGTTAGCGAACTCTGTATTCTAACGGTCAGGCTCCAAAATCTCACTATTCTGTGACAATTTCCTTTCCATACCTCATCATTCTGTAGCACCATTATGTAGCACATCCTACTCTGATGGTTTTGGGTTTTGATGGATCATTCCGTAGAACTCACACCATTATGTATCACATCATTAGACTCTGATGGGTTGGAATCCGATGCATCTCGACACTTTTATGGGTTATAGCATTCTAACGGTCTATCTTTTCGATAGTACACCATTATGTAGCTTCCCTTTATATAGCACTCCATTCCACATATTCCCATTTTATAGCTTCCTTCTGCAACTTCCCATTCTCTCTCACTTTATTCCATGAAGCGTCCATGAGACTCTGATGGGTCAGGAAGGTGAATAAATATAAGTATTCAATATCGATGGTACGACTTTGATGGCTCATCCCGATGGGGTTAAATAATGCTAAAAAACAAATGAATATCTTAAGTATGAGGTTCGATATGGTGATGTATTCGGGAAGGGGATGAGGGGATTTTGAGAATGAGAGAATTTTTATCTTAATGGTAATTCCCAATGGAATTTATCATGAAGTGAAGGTGAAGACCAATGGGAGGAATCCTGAGAAAAATGAAAAAATGTTAAAAAATAAAATGAAACTGAATGAAATGAAATAAGAAAATAATATACAAAATATACAACCTATGACTTAGGGTAAGAATGGGAAAAGAAATAAATAAAATAAAAATATGCAAATTATGTACAAACATAATAATAAAATAAAAATTAGGAAAATGAGGCCAAGTTACAGACAAGTTAGGGTTCCATGTCAGTCATGGTTTTTGGAGAGAGGGGAGGCCAAAAGAAGAACCCAATGAAGGGATATTGATAAGGATCAAGGTTTTGGATAAGGATCAAGGTCACGACCTCATCAATACAAAGTGATCCAAGGGATCAAATTTTGCTCAAAATTCAAAGTGCTCAGAATTGTTTCAAATCAAATGGGTGTGTAGGCCTCGTCGTCATGAACCCAACGCAAATCGAACGGGTTCAAACGAACATCGGATGAGTGAGATATCACATTCTGTTCAATTTGCCAAACATGCAAAAATTTGCTGACTGTATAGTCTGTATAGTTGCTGACGTGGCAGGTGCTGAGTTGGTAGGCCATATGCTGACATGGCAGGTGCTGAGTTGGCAGATAGTTGGCAGTTATGAGGTTGAATCACTTATCGACACGTGGCACATTGTTTTGACAAGTGGGATGGTGCCACGTGGCCCAGACATGGACTGCCACATGGCACCGTATTAAATTTGGTTGTTAAAATTATATGGAGTCCATGGGGATCGAACCCCGGACCTCCTGCCATGGTGGAGTGCCTTCGCATGGTGTGGGTTACCAATAACCCACGCTTTGTTGCTTATTCTCTATATGGATTCATTTATATTTAAGCTTGATTTGTGGTATGGTTTGGGCGTAGTCCGGGCTGGGGCTAAGCCCCAGCCCCCATTCACATGCGTATAACCATGTGACCACACCGCGTGCGCATTTCAAATGGTTTCAAAGCCCCGCGTGCCTGGACACTTGTCACTTTCCCATATGTTTGGAACTTAGACCTTTTGTGTGAGGGAGACGTGGTCACATGGCCATGCGCTCAACGACTTTGCGGTTAGGGGGCTAGGTTCCCTAACCGTTCTATAGTTGCGTGCATTTTTTGGTTATGTGTGTGGTGCTAGGTTTAAGCACGAAAAAATGCACAGAGGCTAGGTTGGACATACAGAGGTGCATTTTGGTGATCCAGAGACAACAAGTTTGAAGGGGAACTTCCAGGAAGCCTATCTTCTTCAATTTTTGGCCAAATCAGGTGCTGAAAAATCCCAGCTAGGGGGTTTTTGGACGTTCTGAAGCCATTGGAGCCATCTATTTGGCATTTTGAGTATTTTAAAGCACATATATTATCACTTTGAGAAAATAATATAAAAGATCCATTGGAAGATGGACCAAGAGATGTAGCCCAAGAGAGGGGTGAAATCCTTTATCATTTTTTGTGTTATGTGTTTACTATTCACTGTTATTTGATGGTTATTATCTGCATCTTGAATGTGTAATTTTCTCTAAAATTTGTGTTTGCAAATTGATCCTTTTGCATAAGCACACTTAAGTAAAAATTTGCAAATATTTCAAGAATACAAGCCTTTATCATTTTTAGATCACAAAGGTATTAGGAAAAAAATTGGATGAGGTTTGGGAAAGATAGGTGTTACAAGGAAAATCTCTCTGTGGCTAGGGTAAAACCACAACAGACGGAAAGAAACCAAGAAATCAACTCTAATCTCAGATATTTTATATAAATGAAATTCCAACAAGACAATGCTAGAATCCTACCTCTTCTGGACGTTCAAAGAATACCATCGTTGACCACGAAACCCAAAGCTTTATACTTGCAACTTATCCTCAACAACTAAGATATGAAAGCATATGGTGCTAATATATAATGTCAGCATATAAATTAAAATTATCCATTAAAATACATAACAAATACACCCATGGAAAGTAATTCAAATATTTGCAAGATATCAATTGGACGAGAAAGGAGTATTTATATTAAAGTAATCAACAAAAGTACATAGGTGATAAAATTCTATAATAGCAGATATTAGAACCAAGAAACCAATTCCCTCCATCTGGGCCTCCACCACTTCAATCCTCCACAAAGGAAAGTTCATATGTAGGAGTCAATGAGGTTCTCCATCAAAAAATAGGAAGAGCTTGGGGTATGAACACAAGGAGTTCATACTTTCAAGGAAAAACGAAAGCAAACTCAATATGAAGTGAAATTTCTCCAGAGTATCTTTGCTCTCAAGGTGTTGAATCTTCATAAGGCTTGGACATGGCTCAATTTATAGCCTCTAAATGGAACTAAAGGGATGATTTGGAGCATTTACAGTATATGGAAGGTCAAGGATCATATATCTCATGACACGGCATGGAAACTCGACATAATTTTTAATTTTTGAGAACCAAACCTGATGCACCTGGGTTGTAGTGGAGAAACCTATATATACACTTGTTTTATAATTGATAGGGCATGTATATGTAGAAAAATGTGTATTTTATCTCTAGAGTGAAAAAAAGGGGACTTCAAATCTACAGAGGGAAATGGAAGGCCATCTAATCAAGATGCATGGAGTGAGGAAACATTTGTTGTAAGAGCAAGGCTTATTCCATAATGCTAACTATTGGCTTCAAATGATAGACAAGATCCAAAATAGAGAGAGGTATAGGAAAGAGGAATAAGATCAAGGAATTTCCCCACATGTATTTCAAGGTTGGAGTGGTCATGTAAATGAAGTGACCCACAAACCTACTTCTACAACCATAGAAAATATGAGATTAATTATGAAATTAAGAAGAAACTTTCCATTATGTCATAAAAATTACTTTTCCTTCCTTCAATCAAACTTATGAATGATCATGCCCAAAGGGGTTGGATCCAATGGTGGAAAGAGAGGAGTTTTTCA